>VYZU01030686.1:2285-17811 GCA_013401355.1 Ceyx cyanopectus
GGGGGGGGGGCAGCAGCCTCTCCAATCTCTTAAAAAAAACAACCCAATCTTCTGGAATTTGGACGATACGAGTGAAAAAGCCCCTAAATAAAGCTTTGGGTTGTTTTTCGGGTGTGGGGGGCAGGTAAAGTGGTGGGGGAGAAGCCCCCACGCGAGCGATTCCCACGCGGCGCGGCCATGGCTCGGGGAGGGGGGGAGAAACCAGAACTAATTTCCAACAACAAAGGGCGTCCCTTTAATTGCTACCTGGGAGCTTTTGCGGTTGTTTTTTCTCTTTGGGCATTTCTTGTTGTACAGCAAGAGTTTGAGGCGGGGCGGGGGGGTATTAGAGCTAAAAGTAAGAAAAAGCGAGAAAAAAATTAGAAATAAAGAGCAATTCTTACCTGCGCACTTAGCACAGCGGCTGGGGCCCGCGAGTCCCTCGCCTTCATCTCGAGACTACAGGGGCAGGTGGGGGCAGGAGCGTAATTATAAACCCGAGCATTAGTAAGTAATTACAGCTGTGGACTCTTAATTACTTACTGCTGTGCTGAGAGGTGAGCTTCAAAGAGGGGCTGGGAGCTTCTCCAAGCTTCTGTTTGGCTGCCTGGGAGCATTGGCTTGGTGGTTACCCGTGGTGGTTTAGCTGAGCTATGATCACTCACCGTGTCCCAGCCATCTTGAACCGATGCTGGATGGGTTAAATCTGGCTTAAAAGTGGTAGTGAACTAAGATTTATTGACTAAAGAACAAGTGGCTCAGCGTGGTGTTTTGCTCCCTGCAAGAGGGGTGATCACCCTGGACTGGAAGAGCTTTTTTTCTTTTAATTTGTTTTTAGCTTGCATCCCTTAGGAAATAAAAGCTGCTTTGATTTTGTCCATGCACTCTGGTTTTCCCATCCCTGCCTGTCAACTGGTTTGGGAGAGAAAAGGTGTAAAAGCAGGGACAGTTGCTTGCAATTATATTCTCTGCATTTTCCACCAGGGCTGTGACAGTGACACTCTTGGACTCTGTTTTCCCTCTGCCACCAGTCTGCTTTGGGCAAGTCACTTCAGCTGGGACCCTCAAAGGGAATTTCACGGTGGCCATGGCCACAAAGGCTGTTTCTGTGGCTCTCCAGAAAGGAGAGTGAGGCAGGACTGGGGAGAGGTTACAGGTGGTGTATTTTTTATTTTTCTGGCAGCAGCATCGACTTGAATACAACTCAAATAAAACACTCCCGCCTGATTTCAGTGGGAATTAGACTTTGAAATAATTCGGAGACTTTCCTTATTGTGTTTTAGTTTATTCTGCAAAATACTGTTTGCTTGCAGACCAGGAGTGCTCATGTATATTAAGGCTGCTAAACAAGACTTCAAAACGCCATTAATATTTTTGTGGCAATTTCTTCTTTTATTTTTTTTCTTTTTCTCCAAGAATATTATTTCTTGCCTGCAATAAAACCAGCAGAACAGTCTAACTTACCAGGGAAAAAGAAAAATTTTCTGTGTGTGTTTGGTTTCTTTTCTTTTTCTTCTCCTTCCCAGCAAAAACATTTCAGCTGGAAAATTCTCATCATTGTAATACTGACCTTTGCAAAGGGCTTTAAATCCTTGAATGGAAGTAGCATGTAAGCGCAAAGTTTTATTAACTGATTACCTCTGCGGTTTCGAGTACATTGGTAGTCAAATTTGATTTAGGGGACTAGGCAGTTGCACCGTGCATATAAAAAAAAAAATAAAAATTCAGCTTTCTGACATAATTTTGGCTTGCTGGAGCTGCAAGAGAGCTGCAGCTCTGAGCATCATCCTGCTGCAAGGCTTATCTCTACCTGCACGACCGAGTTATTGCAGGAGGCAAAATCGAGTGCAAACTGATTATGAAATGCTCTTCTCGGGTATCTCATTTAAATCTGCCGTGCTTTGTGGAAGGAAATGAATCATTCCAATTAAAAAGCTGAGAAAGTCACAGGGCTGGGTGAAATGGTCTTTGGGGAGGAATATTAAGGCGATGCTGAGCAGCCTTACTCTGAGCTTGGTGTTTGCAGAGCCACACTGGGTCTGTCTGCATCCCCCCTGCTTCCAGACCTTGACTTTGGTGGTACCAAAACTGTGTCTCCCCATGGGATTCAGGGTTTGCACCTGTCCTGTGCAATATCTAACAGCAAAAAGAAGCTGCTAGAAGCTGAGAACACCCTGTGATAAACCTCTCCCTTGCTTCTGAAAGTCATGAGGGATAAACCAGACTGTTTTTTTCCTTTCCCCTGTATTTTTCTGTTTGTTTGTTTTACTTATAGCACATTGACAAGTGCAAGAGATATTAAACATCACAACAATGAAAACAAATACTTGCTGCATGTTTTTGACTTTCTTACTTCCAGGCTATTTACTGAGAAGTGCAAGAAACAAAATGTTCTGAAATGCCACAGCAAAACGGGGGGAGGAAAAAAAAAATAATAATATAAAGCATGTAAGTAACTTGATAAAAAATGAAGCAATATTGACAGAAAATGGAGTTTTAAACAGCAGGACAACAGCTACTCCAATGGATTTCATTCTCATGTGTTACAAAGCTAAGCCAAGCACCTGGAAGCAAGAGAGAGAGGCAAATAATCACACATTTCCCTGGTTTATAGAATCTTTTCCTTGTCGTTTAAAAATACAGATGACAAGTGAACACTGTACAGAGTCCTGCTGTAAAAACACTGAGCTGGGACTCAGAGGCTTTCCCTGCTCTTGCTGCAGAGCTTTCTCCATGGCACTGGGGAAATTCAGCGCATCTGCCTCAGTTTCCCCCTCTGAAAAGTGTTGCTTGCCTCTATTGCCTGTTGGCAAGACAAGCACTTCGGAGAATGAGCTTTCTCCTAACTGGGAAGCAAAGTAATTTGGTATGGAGGAGGGAGCATTTGTCCCCTCCAAATAACAGGAGCAATGCACAGCCCTTGTCACACATTGGGGGACCTCACTGCAGGTTTGGGGGGGCCAAGGAGTGTTGTGGCTGCACTCTTGGAGAAGCTGGGATGTGATGAAGCCTGCTGAGATTTTGGAGAGATGTTTTGCACTCTGATTTTCCCAGCAGCAAGACAGAAGCATTGGGGCAGGAAGATAGTCTTTTCCAGGTGGTCCCCAACTCCCTAGGGTGCTTCTTGCAATAAAACACAGGGAGAGCTTTCCACTGTGGCAGCAGGTGGGTACAGCCACTGCTGCTTTCCCATGCAAAAGTGAAGGCAGCTCTCTACAAAAAGCCCGTGGCTGCTCCAGGGACACAAGGCTCTCACACTGCCTTTCTTTTCAAAGCAACCCTGGCCAAAAACCCTTTCCATGTCTCCCACTGGCCCCCGCTTTGAAAAGAACCCAGGCAGAGGCCGGGGAAGCAGATCATCTCTTTTTTAATCCTTGTCTCCTTCTTTTTCTCCCGGCTGTATGGACAGCTGCCAAAACATCTCAGCTTGTGGCACTTGATAAAGCTCTTGTAGAGCAGGTCTGGGAGCAATACAGGCAGAGATAGGCAGGGCCTAGAAACAGCCACAGGGGGTGAAAAAGACGGAAACTTTGAGGGTTAAAGATGCAAAATAAAAGCTCCTTGCTGCCATATTGGTTTCAGGTGGGGCTAACAAGGCAGCTTGGCTTTCTACACAAACCTGGCATCCCTTTTTTGAAGGGACCATCCCCAAGGGATGGCTGATGCTGGGTGTCAAGCAGCAGGCAGGAGCTGGGATGCAATAGGTGTCCTCTCTACCTTGACCTCTCTACAGTGCACCACTGTTGCCAAGCAGTAACCTCAGAGCTGGAAGAGTGCCCCAAATTAATGCACAAGTCCTCATCAAATAGCCCTTCCCCAGTTCCTGCTGTGGTTCCACACAACCACCCTGCTCAGTGCTCACAGCCTCATGCCATCACAGCTGGAGCTGCTTGTGTCACACCAGGGGACACCACAGCAGAGGTGGGTTAGAGTTGCAAAGATGGCCAAGCACCGTAGAATGGTTTGGATTGGAAGGGATCTTACAGATCATCTAATCACAATCCCCTTCACTAATTGTTTTCTCATTAGGCCCTCCTAACATCATCAAAATCAGCCCTTCAACCATCCCCTGGACACTCTGATGCAGCCTTGTGTGCAGGTCTTGTAATGCTGAGTTATTTTAATGTTGTGCTTTGCATTCAGCTGGTTGCCTGTGTTTCTGTCAGCAGTCCCTGCCTCACAAGGTTAAACCAGCTGAGTTGAACCTGCCACAGTTTTGTGTGAGGATGGGCTGGGTGCATCTCAGCCCATCTCTGGAGGTTCACAGAGCACCACGGAGGAGTTGCTAGTGAAGAGGGAGAAGCTCCACGAGGTGTTTCCTGGGGTCAAAAGAGAATGGCCACCGTGGGGGTACCCTCTGAGGAACCCTTACACAATCCCATGCCTGTAACATGTTAAACTCCTGCCAAGATGTGCCCAGAAATCAGCTTGCTAAAAATTACCATCTGATCCTGACTTTTTCCAGCTCCCATAAAACTTTCCAGCTCAGCTGGAGGAAAGGAGGGAGCTCCACAGCTCCTCCTGTGGTCTGCAAGAGAGGATCTAGACATAGGAAAACATGAAGGGAACTATGTGAAGAGGCTTCTGGACACAGACAGACCCCATCCTCTTCACCACTTACATGACTTTTAATATCCTTTTGGGGGTCTTTTCATTCCACAAGCTCTTTATGGGACCTAGCTTGGAATTTTTTCCTAAGGAAGAAATCTGGTGCACATATGAAATTATGAACAAGCCGCAAAGGGTTAAACAGAGCATTTGTATAAAAACAATGAATCCCGTTTTTGCTTGATTGGCATTTTAATTAGGCCCACGTCCTTTTGCTGCCACTGCAATCAGATTGGAGGAGACTGGGAAGTTTCCATGCCGTTATATTTATCTTAAGATTACAAGATTTCCTTTTTTTTTTCAATGCAAAGGAAAAAAAAAATTTAAAAAAAGAAAAAAACCCAACCCGCTGCCTTATAAATGTGACAAGGAAATGATATTATTTAGGGCTTGCAGAAAGTGTGGCTTCCTGATTGCAGCACAAGAATTAATCTTATTATGTTAACAAGGGATTGTTATGCTAAGTAGAATAGGGAAGAAAAGTTCTGTCTCTCAAGTCTGCCAGGAACAAGACAAGGACTGAGCAGACTCAAAAGACAGCCTTGAATTTAAGAGCTCCAGCAAAAAGAAGAAAGCCAAAAGTCCTTGTGGTTTTTATAAGGCAATTTCCCTCTTTTCCTTCTCTTTTACTGCGCTGAGGCTGTAACTCCATCTCGCAGCTCCCAGCCACCCGGTGAATCTCCTGAGACTGGCTTCAGATAAGTGTTACTGGTAAATAATGTGCCTGGATTACAATGCCTATACCTACCTCTAGCTGCATCCTAAAATTTAACAGGAGACGAGCAGAGAAATCGGGTTGAGCAGGGGTTTATGCCCAGGTATAAAAGACAGCTCCAAGCCCAGCAAAGGGGAGGGAAACGGGATGCTGGAGACCTCCAGTTCCTGACCTTCTTGGGAGATTGTTCCTTTGTTGACATAAAGGTCATTTTATCTGCTGAAAATCAGGGAAAATAAAATCATAAAATAAAAAAAGAAAGATTATTCTGCGCTGCTTTTGGTGGCTTCAGATGTCAAAAGGCAAACCTCTGGGTAACCCCACAACTCCTTCCCCTTCCTCTCCCGTGCCATGAATCCCCAAAACCTGCAGCACAGCAGCAAAAAACCCCATTTGCCAACATACAGTCAAATCCTTCCCCCCACCTCCCCGAGCTGGTTGCTGTTGCAGGGTGATGAGTGAGAGCAGTGAGTCAATATTCAGCCCCATCTTCTTTTTTTTTTTCTCACCGAAAGCTTTCAAACCCCGTGACGAGCGTGAGCAGCGGCTGAAAGCAAAAGTTGGCTGCAAAATTTCAGCCCGTCCCTGGGATTTGCTCGTGTCGAGGAAAAGGCGTTTGTTTTGCAGTTGGAATAGTTTATTCTTCAAGCCAAGATAGAAATGATGCCATTTGATTGAGGTGGCTAATTACACGGCTTGCAGAGGAAATTACAGCTATCGAATATCCCAGCGAATATTCACTTACAAATGGAGAGAGATGAAAATGAAATTTTTTGGGTTTGCTGGCAATTTTGAAATAAAAACATTGTCTCTGATAGGGAATGTTAACCAATCCTTTTAAAATTCCCCCGTGACTGCTAAATTCAAATGATATTTTCTTGTAGGCCAACCAAAGAGTTCACTCTGGTAGCCTTAAACCACTTTTATTTTTTTCTGCTCTATTTTGAAGTTGTGTGTTTCAGTGTGACTTCGGAAACATTCACCCTCACTTCAACATCTAAAATTTTCAGTGAAAAACATTCATTGCAAGTTTAAAACTGCCCAACTGGAGGCAAAATCTTTGCCATAAAAGGTATATCGCTTGGCAGAAAAAGTTTCATAGCAAAAAACCCACCAAAACAACAACCCCAAACCATCCATCTCCTCAATTAGTAAATACACAAAAATCTGAATTTCATTCCTGTGAGCTGGGAAGATTTATAAACAGTGCATAAATTGAAGAGCCTCAAATGCCTGGATTGAAGCTGCTGGTTGAGCCTTTTCATCTCCATCTCTCCTGTCTGCCCCTGTGCCTGGCTGAAATGGCCACCTCGACGTTCTCTTTGCTGCTGCAATCACCTTGTAGAAGGTGCTGTTGCTCCGTTTGCTGAGGCCACAATCAAAACGAACCCTTCATTTCATCTGGAGCCATGACAACTTGAATTTCCTCTTAAATTTGGGGGCTAGGCTGCGAAGCTCTGCTTGCTTAAAACATCACCTCCCCCACATGTTTTTGCCCTGTACGACTAGAAGCCAAAACATCCCGTGCCTCAGTTTCCTCAGGAACACAATGGGTGATTTAGTTTAATGTTTTTCAGGCCTTTTTTGCTGCAAAAGTCTTGCAGCAGTCACTCTAGTCGTGCTCTGAGGATCTCCCCCTTCACCTCCCTGCCGTGCCTTCTGCCTCCTTCCCCCAGTAATGAAAGGTAAGCACCGCTCTGTGTGTCTCTTCGTGCCTGTAAATTGCTGTGGCCTATTAGGACCAACACTAAAAAAGAAAAAAAAAAGTCTATTTTCTTGTCTCTTCCCCTGCTCTGGCCCTTAAGAACAAACCCAAAGCCTGCAGCAATCCCCCCCTTCCCAGCCATCTCATTAGCAGCATCCTTGTACATCCCGAGGCACACTGATGATGAGGGTGAGCCAGCACTTCTGGAGCACTTTGGCATCTTTTAATTTGCCCCGTGCCACCCTCTTGTCCCCAGAGAGAAGATGTTTTGTTATGTGCAAGCACCCCGTGCAATGCACAGGGGGACTTGTTATCCCATCCCCGAGGGCTGGTGGTTGGTCTCCAGGAGGAATGATGTGGTCTGGGAGTGGGACATCTGGGGTTTGCAGCCCCAAGGAGCCTGGGTGCCTTTGGGGTTTGCATGGAAGGAGAAGAAACAAGACAACAAAACACTGAACTGTGTGCAAAACAAAACACATCCAAGCTGTGATCATTCATGGTGAGAGACTGGCCCAGGTTGCCCAGAGAGGTCCCATCCCTGGCACCATCCCAGCTGAGGTTGGTCAGGGCTCTAAGCAACCTGCTCTAGTTGCAGATGTCCCTGCTCCCTGCAGGGGAGTTGGACTAGGTGACCTTGAAAGGTCCTTTCCCACCCAAACCAATCCATGAGTCTCTGACTGTATGACTGGGTCAGTGTGGCCTCTGCTCAAACACACCCCTTGGAAACAAGGTGAAGGTGAACATCTCCGTAGAAGATGCTGTTGCTTTAGTTTGCTGGAGCCAAATGCAAAGTGAACACTCTGTTTTGCCTGCAGCCACAATAATTTGTTATTCCTCTTCAATGTCAGCTGTTGGGACTAAAATCTGTGTTCAGGGTCTGGCCCTGAACATACCTGGACACCAACATATCCCAGATGCACCAGCTCCTCTGCCATGTCCCACCTCACTGCAGCCACACAGGGAATTGAATGGGAAGGAGAAAACTCTGAGTGCACTCCATGCCCAAAACATTGCTGCGTGCCTGTAAACTGCTGGGGCCTATTAAGACCAAACTAAAATAAAAAAGTCAATTTTCTTGTCTATTCCTCTTCTCTGGCCCTTAGGACCAACCCCAAAGCCCACAGCAATCCCCTCTGTGCAGCACTGGCTGCATTTTCAGAGCGTGTTAACGGAGTTAGACAGGCTTCATCACGCCTGGCATGTCCCAGGGGGGGTAATTTTTCCCTGATGCGTGATAGATTTTGTCCTACCATGGGTCAGAGAAAGCCCAACATCGATGGGTTTCATCTAATTTCAATTACAGTCATTAAAACTTTTGCTCACATGAGCTGAGCCTTTCCCAAAGCTGTCTGATGACAGCCCATTAGAGAGTGGTTATTTATAGCGGGACATGTTAATTTTCCAGGATCACAGACCAGTGATTCAGTGCCTGGTGTTGCTGAAAGGAATCACTCATAGGAATAAGCATGAGCTGACATGAAAGCACCTAAATCCTCAACCTCCCACCAGCAGAAGCTCCTGTGTCACTGTGGATGGGCACTACTGAGATGCTGGGGTGGTCCTTAATGTGGGGACCAATATGTGGGATGCTGAACCATCAAATCATCCCTTTTAGCCCTAGTTCTTGATGTGCCCTGATGAGTGGAAGCAAGGAGAGGGTCAGGGAGATCCAGGCAAATGGGTGACAGGAGAGTGGACACGGTGCTGGGTGATGCTAAAGGGAAAGGGGCTCCTTTTCCAGCCCTGGTTTGGGAGCTGTGAGGAGCACACGCTCAGGAAGAGCTGCCTTCCTCCCTTGCTCTCTCTCTGCTTCATGGCATATTTCTGAACCACTGGGATGCCTGGCTCTGCAAAAGGCCTTTGCTCAGCCTTTATCTACCCCAGCAAAGTGCTCGGAGACACTTTGTATGAAAGATGCTGGAGATGAGGGAGGAGGAGGAAAATATCACAAAAAAAAAAAAACCTCATATATATATATATATATATATTTATATATATATATAAACCTCCTGCCTTCTATTGAATCCCCTTGAATTTTCAAGTGCTCAGAGCTAGAAGCTTTCTGGGAGGAAGAATAGGAGGAGTGGGGAGAAGGAGAAAGATGCAGGACAAAAGGAGCATTTCACAGACGTGGCCAAGGACAGGTACAAATCATCCTCACCCTGGTCAGGGTCAGATCCAGTCCCTGTCAGCCCTGGGGGACTTTTCCCACAGGCTTTGATCAGAGCCCTGCTGAGGCCAGTCCAAGGCTGCCTCTGAGGTCGTCTCCCCTTGCACCAGGGCATGGTCATCTCAAAAAAGGAGGGGGGCAGCTCAGTACAGGGGGCTGTAGGACAGGGAGGGAGGTGGCAGGATGGGGAGCTGCTGAAGCCTTGGACACGAACAGAGGGACTTAATGGGTCACTGTTCTGCTCCCCATGTCCTGGTATCCACCAGCACCAGCATAGTGAGGTGGGACCACATCCCAATGTGGCTCCCATGAGGCAGCACCACTCAGCCCTGCTCACCCTGGCACTTGTTCCATGAACAGTGGAGATGTCATAGGCAAGTTGGGGAGATTTTAGCCCAAAATCCATGGGAAGAAGAAAAGCATTCCACCCTCCAGAGCCCATTAGGAAAGGGGGATTTTTTACAGGAGAGATCCTTTCTGGTGGTCATGGGCTGGCAGCATCTTCCCTCCCTGAGGCAGAGCAACTCTTCCTGCATCTGCAGCCGGCTGAGCTGAGCTGCACAAGCAGATTGCACACAGTGCTGAGGCAACCTGCAGCACAGGCTATCAGGGACACACACTGTTTTCCAGGAATAAATATAATAAATAGACCATAATTGCCCTAAATGTGAACCCTGGGGTCCTCCAGAACCATGTCCCCGAGTCACCCATGGCATCCCCACTTCCAGACAGTGCTTTCACCATCATTTTCTTGCTGACATCACCTGTCTGACTCAGGGTGGGGGGGTGCCAACCTCTGACAGAATCTGTCACGACCTAATGAAACTTGACCTACAGCTCCTCTTCTGCCCATCAGGGCAACTCTCTTCTGCCTGCCTGCCTGATTACGGGTGCCCCTGGCCACAGGTCTCCCTTTCTTCTACATATTTCTATAGCACCTCCTGCAGCCCTGACCTCGTCTGGGCCTTCGAGGCAATATAAAATAATATGATAATCACAGCGATGATGGCAATAATCATCATAATAAGCCATGTTCTGGTTGGGGCACCTGTCACCTAGGCAGGCGAGTGCCAGTGACAACCGGCTATTACATACCTAGGCTAAGTGTAGTGGTGCCACCACTGGGTGTTAATAGGAGAGCAGGGGAAAGAGGAAAACAAACCTCAGCTCTCTGACAGCACTGCTGGTGTCCAGAGGTCAGCCCAGCTCCATGAATGGCCCCACAGGCCTGAATATCTGTGAAATCAGTGAATGTGCTCAAGTGGGTGTCTGTGGACATCGGAGAAGGTCTGGAAGAGTCCACACAAAAATGATCCAACCCATCTGCTGGGAAACCCAGGCTGGGAGACCCAGGCTGGGAGAGCTGAAGGTATTTGGCATGGAGGGGAGAAGCCTCCAGGGAGACCTTCTGGGGGCCTTTCAAGACTTCAAGGAGCCTGTCAGAAAGATGGGGGCCTGTTGGGACAGGACAAGGGAGGACAGTTTGAAGCTAAAAGAGTGAGATTGAGAGCAGAGAGAAGAAATTGGTGCTGCTGAGGGTGGTGAGAGCCTGGCCCAGGCTGCCCAGAGAGGTGGTCTCTGCCCCATCCCTGGCACCATCCCAGCTGAGGTTGTTCGAGCCTCTGAGCACCCTGCTGTAGCTGCAGATGCCCCTGCTCCCTGCAGGGGGGTTGGACAAGATGAGCTTTAGTAGTTCATTCCAACCCAAATCAGCCTGTGGTTCTCTGATCTCCTGGATGTTCCTGCATCCTGCTGCTCACAGGTTTATTACAAAATGAGTAACGGCGAGGGGGGATTAGCTCAATTTGCTCCAGTAAAGTTTTTACAAGGAAGAGATTTTAACAGTGAGCACAAGTAACCATTAAAACAACGTTATCAAGCGTGACAGTAGGTTGTCCATTGCTGCAAGGCTGTAAATCTGTCTGGTATGGTTTCCTCACCAGGTCGCAGGGTGTCCCTCTAAAGCAGGAAGAGTTGGATGTCTCTGCTGGAGAATTGAATCTCAGAGGGCAGGAGGAAAACAGCTGGAGATATGATGCTAGGAGGGCAGGAGAAAAACAACCAGAAACATGGTGTAAATGGGGCTTTTACACCAATGCAGGTGATTTTTGGGGGTGACTCTTAAAGCACTTTTGCAGAAGGGGAGTTTTCCTGGGTTGGGATGGAGACAGATGTGGGAAGGAGCTCAAGTCAGACCATTTATTTTAATTAGGGACATAAAACCACCCGAATGGGGTTTCCCGGTGCAGTGTGGTCCTTTTCAATGATCATTAAACACCAAAACTTCTGGCAGCTCCTACCTACCTTTCTAAACATCTGAATACCTTCAAGAAGTCCAGCCCTTGGCCCACACAGAGCATTTCCCCTCAGATAACACCAGCAGAAAGACCAGGTCCCCCTGCAAGCCCACTCTCCCAACTCCCAGCCCTCCTGCCGTCCTCCTCCTTGTTCTTGTAACAGCTTCACCACATTAAGCCGCCAGAATAACTCCATTGCACGGGCCACTTCACCTCTTCCCCTCTACCTGCAACGAAACCCATCTCCTGCTATTCCCTTTGATGACTTCTCTTCAGCTGCTGCAGAGGAGAAATGCTCGTATCAGCAAACAGATGGCGGCTGAGGCATGTAGCATAAAATATATTTATCAAGGCAAACAGCTGTAGCCCATTTCATTCTGAAGATTTCTATTAAAAGTTCTCTGGAGCTACAAGCTGCTCCGGCTCTGCAGCCAGAATAAAGCCGAAGGGACAAATGGCTTTTTTTCAGAGCATTTCTTTTCCCTTTCCTTAGCTCTTTTCTTCTCTGCCTGAAGAAAGCCTGACCTAGCTCTTCTGGTTTTGATCAGGCTGGGAGCCAAGCTGGCGTTATCATGGCTTAATGGGGGACACCATCATGCCCATCTGTGTGCTTGGGGCTCTACAAATGACCCCATTGGGTCCCAGGAGCTACAAGACTCAGAACACCGGCACAACATGAGCACCCTGCTCTAGCTGCAGATGTCCCTGCAGGGGGGTTGGATTAGATGAGTTTGTAAATTCCCCTCCCACCCAAACCAGCCTGTGATCCTATGGACATCACAGACCTGCAGGTTGGGTGACCTTTGCTTCCAGGGATATCTCTGCTCAAGCCCAGATCCCACCCACACCCCAAAGCTGGGCTTCCCACTGCTCTTTGGCAAGGTCTAGGCTGCCATCATCTTCATTTTCATCCTGAAGAGACTTTACTGCCGCATTTACAATGTATGAGAAGGGTCACATTTGGAAGAAATGCAAAGTTTTGCTCAAGCATAAATGAATTATTTTTTTTTTGGCAGACATTCTCTTCGTGGCGGTGGAAAACTCCCGGCTTCTGCTGTGAATCCGATGGAAACATTGAGAAATATCATGAAATCCTCCACGCAAATGGGAATTTCCATATTTCGTATTAAATACACTCTCTAAATGCTCAGCTGATGTAGTGACTCACGTAGAACCCACTCCAGTGTGTCAGCAGTTGGAGACATCCCATTATCTGGAGTCACCTGCCACCAAAACCATGATGGGCTGGAGAAGCCCAGGTAGAAGCTGTGCCTTAGACAGGAGATAAGCTAAACACTGATTGATCTGGAAAGAAAACCATGGAGCTGCCTCTGTGTAATGCATAGGAATGTAATTTCTCTTTCCATCACCCGCTGCTGTCNTAAAAAAATTTTTCTCCCTTTTTTCTTTTAAAAAAAAAAAAAAACCCCTTTTTTTCTTTTTTTTTTTTCTCCTCTATTTTTCTTTTTTTTCTGTTTTTGTATAAAATAATCCTGGCAACCCCTTCTTTTTTAACTGCCTGCTGCTTCCCCAGCCAACAGCTCTGCATTTCATCCCAAATTCAGCTTTCTATTTTCAGGCAAGTGAGTGGTGGGATGAGTTGTTTGCCCTAAAAATGTGCTCAGAAGAGTCCGGGTGCCATATGCCTGTGGAGCTATTTGTCAACAGCCCCCTGAAGAGGGAAACTGGGTTAGCAGGGGCTGCAGGTGTTAGTCGGGGACCAGGGACTTGGCTGGCTCTTGGCAAACATGAGCTGGAAGAGGGGCAGCAGTAGGGTGGTGAGGAGGCTACAGCTTGCAAACAAGACCCAAGACATATGGGGGTTTATTCTGGCTCAGCTGCTGGGTAAATCCTCTCCTCTCTCAGTGCCTCAGTTTCCCCAGTGGTTTGCATTGCTCAGCTTGTGCAGCCTGGGTGGGTGATTTCATCCATAGCAGGGAAAAAAACATGTGGAGCATGAGGGTATGGCCAAAATAACATCAGCCAGCCTTTTATCTCTGGGGATGCACCCGGGCGTTGCACCTCATCTCCCTGCTTGCCCAGGATACCCCCACAGACCTGATCCATGAGGGATGGCAGCAAGAAAAATCTACTGGAGGCTTTTCTCTACCTCCAGAGGAGTCTAAATGACTCCTTGATTATCTCATTACTGCTCCAGTAAGCAGCTCAGCTCCTGGAAGGACGTGCCCTGTCACATGCGCCCGTGACCGGGGGATGCTCGGGCTCTGGTGATGGTTGATGAGACCCTGGGTGCTGCTGCTCTTGGAGGTTGCTGTCAGCACCAGGATGGGGTCTCCCACTTTCCACCTCAGTCCCGAGCTTAGCTGTGATGGGGAGGCAAAGGGAATGGGGACGAGGCACTTTTTCTGTGTGCATTTCTCTCGTGGGGTTTGTTATCTCAACCCAGGATTAACACAACCCAGCAATAAGCAATTATTGCAGCCCTGTAATGTTACCGATCCCAATCGATGTTATTTTTGCAACCTAATAACTCTCATTTTGTGTTGAGATATTCTCACAACCCAGCAATGCCCAAGGATTGCAGCATGGCTTTTGCAGGCTGCTGGAGCTCGGCTGCTGGCCAGCGGTGCTGGGGGTGGAATAATTCATGCACTGGGCAACCAGTTGGCTTTGCAACCACTTTGCAAACTGCTTGGAAGCGACCATGTAAATAATTATGCCAAAAGATTTTGGGGGCTGGTGAATGGATTCAGAGGGTTGGATGCACTGAATATTTGGCCTTCTCGTGTCAGGTATCTCAGAGGTTTTCTGGTGTTCAAAGCTCCAGGGAGAGTGGTTGGCGCTGCCACGGGTCTCCTGGATTTTGGCACCAGTGCTTGCACATGGAGGGGGGGGGAAGGGAACTGCATCTCACCTCCGAAGGAGAAACATGAAGGGAGAGAAGAGAGATCAAAACAGTGAAACAGCAGCAGGAGGCTGGAAGAAGAAAGGCAGCAGGAGAACAAGACCGCTCCCAAAATATCGCTCCTGATTGCTGCACCGCAGACCAAAAACTCACACTCAGAAGGTTGTTTTTTTTTGTGAGGGGAAGAGGCTGAAATCTTTGCTTTGGGGTCCCCAGGGAGCCCTCACTGTGGCTGAGCCAGGCAAAGCAGCTCCCAATGCACCTCCAGAGCAGTCCCTGCAGGGCTGCGTTTGATCAGAAACACTCCAGATTCCTCCTGAGATGGAGTTTGGGGAAGAAAAACCCCATCTTTTCTCAGTTTTGTCATTTTTCTTTTCTCTTTCTGGATGGTCAAGGTTAAATAGCAAACCCATTCATTTCTAGGGTGGGGGGGACTGTTTTTCTGTGTTCTTGCTTCACTTGTTACCAATGGGTTATGAGTACTGGGGTGGGGAGTGATAAATTCCAAATTTGCTAAGTGAATTCCTGTATTGACCCCTTGGAACAAAACTACTCCTTTCTTTGGTGAGGCAACAGGCACTGAACCCCCTGATTTGGAGAGCCCGTGGCTATTTGAGAGTATCTCTTGTGCTCGCTGGCATCTGGATGAAGACTGGTGGGATGTTGGACAGGTCTTATTGCTGCTGGGCCATGGTTTGGACACATGAGGGTGGGCTTAGGTTAATCCAGCCCTTCACAGTGGCTTTCCCACCTTTTCTCCACCCTGCTTTGGGCACTCACTGCTTTACATCTCCTTCTTCCACCCTGAAGCACTTTGGCAAAGGGAACCTGCAGCTGCCAGTCTGCCCTGTCCTCCCCCCCACTGCCACAACGATGATTTAAATGGCACCTGGATAATTAGGACGCTTTGTAGGTAATTTCAAGTGGAAGTCATTAAGCAGAAATAGCAACTCACCTGCCCCCGTGACATTGCCCACCACCCCCCGCCAGCTGCCCTAAAAAGGGGCTCTGAGCATCCCAAGGTCACCATCAAACGTGCACCAGAAATCAAGAGATATTAATATAACAGAGCCCAGGAATTGGGAATGAGGCTCAAGGCATCACTTCCAGGCTTGGAAGAGAAGAAAACTAAAAACTAAAAATAAAACTGCAAGTTTCCTTGCCAGCAAAAAGCTGACAGACACCA
>VYZU01030687.1:0-19030 GCA_013401355.1 Ceyx cyanopectus
AGGGAGGGAGGGGGAAAGTTTTTGGTGTAAAAGAATCAGTTCAAGTGCATCACCAAACCAGAGAAGAGTTAGCTTACCCATGAAGAGAGGACAACACTGTAAAATATGGCAAAACATTCAAAGGGAAGATTTCTTTTATGATCATTTCCCATCATAATGTGGGCATCATCATTTTAATTTCCTCACAGCCTATTCCTCAACCTTTCAGCAGCCCATCTGGAAGCCTCCTTAGTATATATGCCCTTAGGACTCTATGAGGAGTCTTCATTCTCTTTTACAGGTAAATATCTGATTTTTATCTTCATTTCCAAGTTTGAATTAAAATAAATTTCTGAGAACCTGAGTCTTCCAAAAACTTTTTCTGCTTTATTTTTGTACTGATAACTTGAGGGTGATTAATTTATTGTTTGAGCATTTCCCAGGAAACAATATAGATAGCAACATATGGATGAGTCTGTATCACCCTGAGCTGCTTTTATCATCAATGAAGAGAAATAGGCATTTCTGACTTATGAGTCATCTGATCTTTTTCAGGTATTCACTTAGGAGGAGTAAGTGTCCTGTAAGTGTTTATTTCTCTATGCTGAGAAGGCAAAAAACTCTAGGGACCTATATCAAACTCCTGTTGTAGATATCTATGGAGAATAGTGATGAATGCTAAAGGATTAGAACTCTGATAAGTTTATGCAGGAGATCCTGCTGTGGAGAGCATGTCTGTCCTGGAAAAAGTAATGGAGTGACATAAACCTGCCACCTTTTAAAAAATATACATTTATTTATTTATTTTATTAAACCATTAAATAATTAATATACTTCAAAGAAAGTAGTCTGGACTTCTTTGCTTGCCTTTTGTAATCAGTTTATTGCATACATATTCTTTGTTGAAGGAAAACTTCCAGTTATTTTTCTGAGATTTGACAAGCTTATTGCAGGCTTATTACAGGGTTACTACACCTAAAACATGCCCTTCTCCTGAACTTGGATCCTATCTGTTACAACACAGACAGATCCCCAGACATACTCATGCATTCAGAAGTATTATAACCACTTGCTTTCTCACTATGTCCACTGAACTTGTAAATCAACAAGTCCATTGCTTGTCTTTCCTACTGGCAACCTCAATACTCTCAAACAGTTCTCTTTCACCTATTCTTTATTGTACTTTTTCTCCATGCTTTTCCTTTCAGCTAGGCTCTAAAACACTACTCTGTTGCAACTGCTCCCAATATCACCACCGTTAGTGTGGTCTGTTGTCCTAACATATACCTGATCACTAATAAAGATGCACCTCACCATCCCATCCCATTTATAAAGTTGAAGATTCCTAGCCTGATCCCTGTCTTTTCAACCAATTTTTGGGCTGTGATTGGTCTAGAGAGAAATTAAATACCAATCTGGTCATTGTGAGTCCTCTTTTCAGGACTGGGGGTTTGGTAGTGGGGGAAGCTCGTTCAACATCTTTTTCAGCAGAGGATAAGACATACTTAATTTATAAAACAGTTAAGGTAGCTGAGTCAGCTTTGATTNTGAGGGTGATTAATTTATTGTTTGAGCATTTCCCAGGAAACAATATAGATAGCAACATATGGATGAGTCTGTATCACCCTGAGCTGCTTTTATCATCAATGAAGAGAAATAGGCATTTCTGACTTATGAGTCATCTGATCTTTTTCAGGTATTCACTTAGGAGGAGTAAGTGTCCTGTAAGTGTTTATTTCTCTATGCTGAGAAGGCAAAAAACTCTAGGGACCTATATCAAACTCCTGTTGTAGATATCTATGGAGAATAGTGATGAATGCTAAAGGATTAGAACTCTGATAAGTTTATGCAGGAGATCCTGCTGTGGAGAGCATGTCTGTCCTGGAAAAAGTAATGGAGTGACATAAACCTGCCACCTTTTAAANTATAACCACTTGCTTTCTCACTATGTCCACTGAACTTGTAAATCAACAAGTCCATTGCTTGTCTTTCCTACTGGCAACCTCAATACTCTCAAACAGTTCTCTTTCACCTATTCTTTATTGTACTTTTTCTCCATGCTTTTCCTTTCAGCTAGGCTCTAAAACACTACTCTGTTGCAACTGCTCCCAATATCACCACCGTTAGTGTGGTCTGTTGTCCTAACATATACCTGATCACTAATAAAGATGCACCTCACCATCCCATCCCATTTATAAAGTTGAAGATTCCTAGCCTGATCCCTGTCTTTTCAACCAATTTTTGGGCTGTGATTGGTCTAGAGAGAAATTAAATACCAATCTGGTCATTGTGAGTCCTCTTTTCAGGACTGGGGGTTTGGTAGTGGGGGAAGCTCGTTCAACATCTTTTTCAGCAGAGGATAAGACATACTTAATTTATAAAACAGTTAAGGTAGCTGAGTCAGCTTTGATTAATTCTTCTCATTCCCTCTTTTCTTTCTTGTCAGTTTACCAAGCCTGAACACATCCATTTCCATTTTTCCATGCCTTAGAGTTACTGCTTTCTACTGCCAACCCCCCACATCTGATGTATTTCAGTGAGAAAAGGCAACACAATCTCTCTTTGACATGGAAATCGTTCTCATAGTTATTTTTATTGATTAACTGAATAGAAAATAACATGATGCCCAGCATTTGACAATGTTATTATTTCAGTCCCAGAAAACAGTAGTGATCTTACATATGACTGTGCCAATTGCCTTCTCTCCCACTAAGTTACAACAGAAAAAGACCCCTCATATAAAACCTTGTACAGGTCTGGAAGAAATTTTTCCTCCCCATCAGGTACTTTGTACTACTGTGGAGGGCAATGTGTAACACCAGACTGTCATGCTCCAACCTCAGAAGGAATACTTTGCATAGCAGAACTTATGCATAACTTTCAAGATATGGGTAACCTCCCAGGTATCCTACAGGGAAAAATTATGCCTCATGTAAGTATTTGAATAAGTCTGCCTGGGATAGAGGGGTATGCCAAGTTATGCTCACATAAATATTTTTACAATTCTTACTTAAAATTCAGTGTTTTTAGTGACAAAAGCACACTGGGAAAAGGAATTTATATTCCTCCTACCACTCACAGGCTAAAGTGTCAGACTATATCTTCCTCAGTCCATCAGGACCTGACAATTGTCCAGGCCTGTTTTTATAATGACTATGACACATCAGACTGTGAGAATAGCCCCCATATTCTTGGGCTCAGAATGAGGCTGTTCCAGAGTACTCCACAAAAGTAACTGCACGAATGACCCTGAGATGAGTGTTTCATCCACAAAGCAAGGTGTTTTAGAGAATGTGACTCAGGCTGACCACCAGATGTGCAACTGGACCATCAGGGAGGTACTTGCCACAATGGCATGTAAGAGCAGGGGACATCATGGATGGTGTGCTCAGGCTCAGAAAGTGTTAAAATTTGACTTTTTAAACAGAATTTAGCTCAGCAATATATACCATCTTTAAAGCTTGAAGTGATTTCCTGTGTGCCATGGCTGTTATGTTGCACCTCATTTTCCTTATATTCTGCTCACAAGCTAAAGCATACATAGCATAGAAACCTGCACTTTTACTTGAAGAATAAGGCTCCAGTTCCAATCTCTTATTAGGACTTAGTTTCAGTGCTCACACAGAGCACCTTGCTTTCAAGAAATGGTGTTTTATTTCCAATGTGAATTTTTCTGCCTTTCACTCCCAACACTGATTCTTGCCAAGTCTTTTCTCTGCTATACAAAAAAACTCCTTTGGTATTTTCTCCCCATGAGGGTACTTATATGCCATAATCAAATCACCTCTCAGTCTTCATTTTGATAAGATAAACAGATAGAGCTCTTTAAGTCTGTTATGTTCCTAGAAGAATAGCATATTTTCTGAACACCTGTCACTCCTGTGTGGCATTCTCACATCTAAGCAGGACAACCCATGCATAAAGCTGAGAAAGCAGAATCTTCAGCAAGCTTTGAGCAGTCATTTGTTTCTGTTTCTCTGTCTTCACTTAAAAACAGGCAGGTTAACAAGCAGACATAAACTAAAAGGTATTTCAAAGTCCCTATGTCTTCTGTAAGGCAGAAGGGAAGCTACTGCTTTGGGTTTGGGTGTTTTTTAAATTGTCTTACATATTTAATAGTCATTTCTACTTAAATGCAATAAAAGTAAATTGTTTCCAATTCTGATTTGCATCCATGCTGCATGCATTTGTAACACACTGCTGATGCAGTGGTAGAAAATAAGGCTTTCTATTTAATCCACCATGTTTGTTTTAGCATACATTGCAAGAATTTGACACTGTCTCCAGAGATCAGAATCCTTAAATTAAAGTCAAGATTAGGTCACTTAAGACTTCTGACATTTCATGAATTTCTCCAAGTTTCTCTTTCTATTGCATATGTGTGGGGTTTTTTTTTAATTTTTGTCTTGGTTTTGGTTTTTATCCTTCCTATAATACATTAGTCAGCACATTTTTTGGTGTTAAGGCTCCTCATACTTTTCCAACATCTGTTTCAAGTTGGTTTCAAATTCCTTTATTCAATATCTTCCAGTTCTTTATCTAGGGTATAATAATCTGCAGTTTACCTTTTTCCCTAGAAAACACAACCTGATCACTACTGATGGTAAATGACAGTGATATATTTTGTAAAGCTTCACTGCCATTCCCAGTTAATAGAGAAGTTAATTTAAACTGAGTAACATCTAATGCAAATATGAATTTGCAGACAGATTCATTTCTATTTCTGCTTCAAATTTTCTGACAGACCATTAGTTTGGTAATATTTATTAAAAGAGTTTCAAGCAAAGGTTGGTCTTCCGAGACATTGAGTCAGTGCAAAGTAACACCCATCAGAAGTCAACGACAAGGTGAAAAAAAAAATAAAATTGCTGAAGAGCCTCTGAATGCAAAAGAGAACCTGGAGTATAACTCTACTGCATGGTAAGACTGAGCTGTATGTTTGGTTTGTATACCCTGTCTACTTGGTTAAATACTCACTTCTGAGCTAGAATTCCCTCTTGTCCAGTTTTCTGGTCGTCGAAAGTTCCCAGAAACTGAAAATACTGTCAATACAGTAAAAAGAAACCATATTCTGTCATTCTTGTTCTATGAGGGTAACAACAGTTGGTCTGTTTCATCATTTTTTTCCATCAGTGACAATAATAGCTTCTTTTATTGTTTTTCAGCTCAGTCTGGGCACAAAGTCCCCCAGCAGGGAGCCAAATAATGAAATCCTTCCATCCTTGCTCAGGGGCTCACTTCAAACTGGCTGGGCAAGATTCCCTGAATGTGGCTTAGCATTAGAGAGCTATAGATGACCACCCTGAAAGGAAGTTTAAAATATTAGTCACATTGTCCATAGAAATATTTCATTCATTATCCCATTTGAATCTTCATCCTGCAGAGGCTTATATTGCTGTAGATCACAAGGAAAGACAGTGCACCTGTATGGTTTATTAAAATGGATGAAATTTCACTGGGATTTTTTGCAGCTGGTATAGCCATCTGAACTCCCTTTCTGCAATGCATGAAGGATGTCTTTGAGGACTGACCAATGGCAGTGAAAAGTATTGGGTCAGTGATGTACTGCAAAGTTTTAAAATGAGCAATATTTTCAGGTTCAAAATAGATGTAAACAATACTGTCTCATTTCCTGTGCTCTAGATGTAAAAGAACCACTTAATTAAGATAATTAGGATAATTAAATCTCTAGGCCATGAGAGTACTCTCAGTTCAGTTCCTTGGGGAAACTGCAAGGTAACTTAAGTGAGTTACCATGGTCACTATTTGGCACAATTGCATTCTGCAATTCTCTGCAGAAGCTGAGCCAGGGCAGGGGAAAACCTCTGAGGACAGTATCTCACATGAATTGGACTGAAAGTATTTCACTGAAAACTCCCCTGTAATGTTCAAGCAGGGCTGTTTTGTACTCGAGCTTTCTTCTTGCTGTGCTTTCACATTAGTGCCCGTCCTGGTTTGGACAGGTATTATCTTAAATTTTTATCAATGTGAGACCAGAGGCTTATAAGTAGACAAGAATTTATTAAACTATATATAGAGAGAGAGATAAAGGTATTTTTATAGAATGAAAAGAAACCGAACAACAATATGAATCTGTAAACGTTGAGAACAATGTATGACACAGGTGGCTGCCCTTCCCTCCAATGACAGCAGGGGTCGCCGGGAAAGACGTTGAAGGTGGGGGGGAAGGGCAAAAAACGAGAGAGGTTTGGAATCCCAGCTGCAGTCCACTAGGCATGGGAGAGAAATAGGGTTCCAGGGGACCAAATGGTCAGATGAACCCAAAAATACACAGCTGGCAGAGGTGCTCCGAAGAATCGTGGCGATGAAAAGTGGTAGGAGAAATTCAGTCCGAGAAGATGAAAACAGACTCTCACTCGGTACCCTCCTTCCTCTGGGTTCACGCCTAAAAGAAAGAAGAAAAGCCTCCCGAAAACCATTTCTCCTATGCTTCTGTCCGTGTGCTTGTCCAAGCCGCCCGCGGCCCCAGCTGGCCTGCCCCACCATTCACAGGCAGGGAAAAAAGAAAAGTTTTCTTTTAAAGGGGACTTGCTGCCCCTTGACAGTGGCCTTTCTATTACTGCTTTGCTTTGATTTCTGTCACATCTTTTATTGCATGATGATTGCTCTTTCATGAAACCAGATCTGCATGAAGGTCTGATTGAAGCACTTACAAAAGACCACATGCTACTAAGCAAACAAAAGTCTACAGCAGAATATTCCCAAACTCTAGGAATAGGTTTGCTGTTATTTCACTCTGAACTTGAGCAAAGAACTTTACTTTGTCCTTTTCTCCCCACTTTCAAGCGTGCTGTTGAGAACCCTTGGCTTCCTGGATTATGTTACCCCATACAACTTGTGTAAATGAGATAGAGTTTGCAGAAAAAGCAACTGAATGCAGATCTGCAATTACATTACTTCAGCAGCACAGCTTGATGTATCCAGCAAATAAAATATAGTCTATACTGGTGGTAGAAGACAAAACTTAGCTACCACCAGGATGCCCTAATTTGCCCTAATGTTCTTTCGTCTTGGTCTTCCTAGTGATCAGTAGACTAGCTGTAAAGGTTCCATGCTGTGCTGAAAGGAAGCATACAGAGTTCAAAGCACTTCAGCCTTAATGCAGAGCTCTCATTAAGTAACATGAAATGCAGCATTTGATATTGTGAAGTTATGGACAATGAAAAAAAAAAGTGAATGCAATAGCTATGAAAAACACCAGACAAAAGTACCTTGTCTTTCCAATGTCCAGGTTTAAATCTGACTTTAGTGACTTCAAGAAAGATTTCAAATTTTGGTGAAGAAGGTCTACTGGGCTGCTACTGGCTTCCTGGACACAAAATGCATAAAGGCCAGGATGGATATTTTTCTTAAGGTCAGTTTTTCCCATGTTTGTACAGACAGGTTTGTATCAGTCTCTATTCAGACTTACAGATTTATCCAAGGAAACTTCAGGAGTAAAGGCAACTGATAGAAGAGACATAGAGTTTATCAGCAAGTTGTGATTAAACCACAAACAAACAAGAATTGACTTGTGACACTGGTATGAGACATAGTAGTTTTTTTTTACCTCCTGTCCTTTGCCTGCTGGAGGCTTCAATAGAGCATTTAAGGTTCTGTGACCTGTTTCATTTCAGTATGGTATTTAATCTCTTGGTAAGGTGTTTATGCTAACTTAATGAAGCATAGAAAGGACAGGCAATGATAAATATGAACCTATGTCAAGTGTGTCTTGAATGTGTAAATTTGCCCCAAAATGCTCATCATTAATAACTGCTCTAGTTATCCCTCTGGTAGTAGTACCCTTGAGTTTGATGAGGTACTTGTGACAAACAACAATCATTTACCTTCATTTCATCTTTGTGGAAAGAATCTCTCTGAATTTAACTCACTGAAGAATCACTCAAAAAATGTTTATAATTCCCAAAAAGTAGACATTAGCCAAATGGCTTCATATAACTTTAACGTCAAAATCAGAAAATGTATTTCCAGGACTATACAGAGACCTATATGTGACTGTTTCATTGCAGATTATTTTTTTGAAGTTTGGGAGTAGTTTTCATTTTAAAAAATGCAACAAATGAACAAACAAAAAACAACAGAAACATAGGATTATGGATGGATTGTTGTCAATGAATTTGTCTGTTCTTTTTTTGAGCAAATCTACAGATCCATCAATCTGTCTCATTAGACTAACAGAATTGACATATATCTACAGAAAGGGCACAGCATGAGTTATGGGAAGGTTTTACATAACATCTCCAGATATCAAAACATTTAATTCAGCTGCAATGAAACATTGTTAAACCTCAGGTCATTTCAATGTTGAAGCAAAATATTCCAGTTAGAAATTTCACAGCTATTAGCCTTGACTTACCAGTGATGAATTTTTCTGGAGCTGTAAAATTTCTTAAGACCCAAGAGCACATTCTACCCTAGTTTCTCATGGTCTTTCTGTGTCCTTGAAGTGGAGAGATTACCAATTAGCTGTGCTAATGCAGTGCAGTGCAATAACTACATATACCACTGTCCACTTTGCTCAGATTAGAATTTGAAAAATATTGATATTCATAATGCTGGATTCTGAATGGAAATAAAACTCGTGAACTTAGCACCTGATGAAAACAGGCTTTCAAAAGCAAATACAAACTGCCCTCCTCTATTTTGCCTTAGCTTTCCAAACATTCATGATACAGAAGAATATATTGGGTGCATAGATTTGTTTCTTTTTTCTTGGCTGCAGAATGCTAACCATTTTTTCTGATGCTAGAATTACATTAAACCTTCTACCTGGGTTCACACAATAGATAAATTCCTTTACACATTGTCATAGATATTATTAACTAGATGGAACACGTTTCTTTTTCCTCTCAGAAATACATTCTGGTCTGGGCACAGGATAAAATTATTTCTCATAATACATTATTACATTACATTCTGATAACTCACAGGTCTACTCTAATATGATTGATCCATCTCACCCTCCTGTAGTTCTCCCTACTCTTACTCTTCCCATCTATTCAGATTCAGTTTCTAATCCCAGATGTTTTCTCCTCTATTGTTTATCTGCCAGTTGCCAGAGGAGGAGAAAGAGCGAGGAAGAGACGATTTTCTTCACCAAGATGCCAAGAAGCCTTTATTTATTAATTTACATATCTTTTTATACCCTTTTAACCTCAAGGTAATTGGACAAGAAGCCAGCCACCCCCTGGGGTGATTGGCTGGGGTGCCACAGCGCCCATAGTCAAAACATCTTTCTACTGTTTTACAAACAGCTGCCACCAAGGTCACAGCTGGTTGGAGTCTTTGTGATCCCACGAGAAGGAAAATTCCATGCAGTAGTTATTTTAACATCCATACTCCTCTACAGCATTTGCTAGATTATTTCCTAACTTGTTAATTAAAAATCACATCCACTTCCCCTTCTCAAAAGAATGTCAGCCACACTCTTCGTTTGCAGCACTTAACCTCTGGTAGACCTTCATCCTCATGTTTCTCAAGTGAATATACCAAGTGAGAAAGTAACTACTCTGCCATCCCTTACCTACTTTTTAATTCCCAACAGCTTTCCTCATGTATTATCTATGATCTCTGTTGCAAGCACTGGAGTAATAGGATAGCCATGCATCTTCCTCAGCACTCTAATTCATAGTAAAAAAAATATAATAATAGAAAAATACTTTTTCCAACTGTAATTGACCAAACCATAGGATGTGGTGCGAGTTTAACTGAAAATTATGACAAAGGCAGAAGAGTGGAAACAAGCACAGATCAACAAGTGCCATTGCTAGCAACCTCTGACACCTTTGCTTCAGGAACTAACACTTTTTAGGGGAAGGTAAGGTAGAAGCTCTCCATACTTAATAAACTGTCGTTTTCATATCCACGTAGCCATACATTAGAAGTACACAGGTAACAGACAGGTATCAGATAGTTCTTCCTTGCTTTATGTGGAAAGGTAAATCTAGGCAGATTCTCTGATTTATTTATTATTATTTTTCTGTTGTCTAACAATGGCAGCATTGTGGCTGTAATATGACATTACTCAAATGCAGAGAATAAATGAACACAAAGAAACCATTGCAGCTCTCATCTGGCAAACAGAAGGAGCTTGGAAAAGCTTAATACATTATTCAATAGCAAGTGGTGGAATCACAGAGCTGGCAGATGTAAAAGATTAATTGTACAAGATAGCTCCTCAAATGAGTATATGGCATAATCTTGAAACTCATTAAAAACATTAGTATGCAAAAATGGTGATAAAAATCTAAACAAAACTGTGCTCAAAATAAACTTGATTTGGGATTATACCTTTCCATGCAGATCTTATTTGCTTGTATGTTTTTGTAGCACTTATGTACTTTAAGTACATTTAATTTAGATTTATTAATATATTTAATTCATATAAAATAAATATTTTATTACTGAGAACATGTTCCTTCCAGAATAGTAAGCCAGTGGAAAAAACCTCCCACCCCAAACCAACCAAAAAAACCCACCAAAAAAAACATACAACAAAATAGAGCCTACTGAAGTGAAAAATTTCTAAAGTGTTACTTATAGAGATTATGATATATTTGTTAAATCATAGGGGACTATGCTTTTACATGCAGGCTTTAAAATTACCTCTGCAGTTATTCATAGCCATATTCATATTCACACATACATATTCAAGTATGTGTGGTCAAATTTGCACCTACATGTTTAGTTAGCCCTCTGCTTAGGCAGCTTCTATGGACAAAAAAACATGTAACTCACTGTAATCACTAGCTGGGTAATTGTTCCCTTGAAAATTTGGCCAAGTAGCCATCAAATCATATTTGTCAGGCCTTAAATAATTCATATTTACCAACTGTTATCTCATTAACAATTGACAAACATTTATTAAATGTAAATGATATTGTAACTTGGATTATGGAGTCAAAAAAATAGTTTCATTTGGATTGTTAGGAAAGCTTCCTGTCTAACAAGCAGCTGGGGAGTGCAGAGGCATTTTGGAGAGAGGCTTCACCTCTTCAAGCCACCTGGAGCAGCTTCTGGCTGGCCAGCTGCAGATCCAAAGAGCCACACCAAGAGTTGCCTCAGCTCCCTGTGCACACACAATCACAAAGCTCTGTGATTTAGTGTCAGTAAGTTACAAAGGCATGTCTTTGGGTCTCCCCAGTAGGATCCTTTGCTTTCCAGGCTGAGCCCTGTCATCCAGCACTGTGTAGAGTTGTCACATTCCTAAAGTCTGATCCACTTTCTTCTGGAGTCCATTTTTTCACTGGGTCCTCTCCTAGACACAGAGGGTCAAACGTCAGAGGCAAGTATTTCCAGGCTGAGGAATAAGGAGGAATATCTTGCAGAGCCCAGAATGAAACACCAGTTTTCATGTCCATACTGATCTGAGGTAGAATGAAGGAGGGTATAGACATGAGATCACCAAAAGACATCTACAGGGGCTTTGAAGGGTATTGAATAAGGCACACCACTGGCAGAGGGCAAAGCTCTCTTTTTTTTTCCCCAGGGTTTTTTCTAAGTTTTATTGAATATTCTATATAGACCATGAAAACCCAGGGAGCCAGATCAGACCTTCAAAAATGAAAGATCTCTGGAGCTACCAGGAAAGAGAGAGAACAGATATTCAAATCACTTCATGAAATCATTACTTCTGTTGACATTGGCATTTGTGTTGATGAAGGCAATGATCACTGAACTGCAAACTCCCCTTCCCCTGCACTTGCTTCTCTGAGGCTAGTGACAAGCCTGTCCCCAGTCTGCAGGCTCTAATCTCTGTCCTGTAGCACGACCTTGTGACTTTATTGCTGTTACACATGACATTGAACCTAATGGCAGAGCAAGGATCTGGGCTAGAGACTTTTAGTTTTGCGTCTCTTCTACGTGTGTAAATAAATGCTGAGAAAATGTTGTCTATTTCTATTTTCCTCTAAAATCTGCTTCTTTCATACCTAAAAAAGGCCTCACATATTTGAAACCTGGTGTAATTTTTCCAACAATGCTTAGCTTCCCTAATGACAATGACGATATTACCTAATTAAAAAAAAAATAATAATCTTGCCCTGTTTTGCTGTGCCTTTGTACCACCACAGTAAAATAATTCTGTATTTAAACCAGTAGCAATAGGTTCCCTTTATGGGAAATATAATTTAAGGATTCAACTCAGATGACCTAGCTCATGCAATGATGTTATCAAATGCTCTCTGGTAAGGTTAATTTCTCTCCAAGATATAAAGGACATCTATAGTGACTAGCTCTGATGTAGAAGTCTATGTTTGATCAGATGAATCCCAATACTAGTCTACAGATTTGTTGCATCTAAGACCTTATTATAAGCATGTAGCAAAATCACTGTAGTAAATCTTTTAGCCATCTTTTTAAAGCAAAAGTTTAGAATTCATATGCCTAGTAAGAATGACTGTTTCATACCATAAACAGTGTACTACATTAATGAGATTTACACCCNTCATTAAAAACATTAGTATGCAAAAATGGTGATAAAAATCTAAACAAAACTGTGCTCAAAATAAACTTGATTTGGGATTATACCTTTCCATGCAGATCTTATTTGCTTGTATGTTTTTGTAGCACTTATGTACTTTAAGTACATTTAATTTAGATTTATTAATATATTTAATTCATATAAAATAAATATTTTATTACTGAGAACATGTTCCTTCCAGAATAGTAAGCCAGTGGAAAAAACCTCCCACCCCAAACCAACCAAAAAAACCCACCAAAAAAAACATACAACAAAATAGAGCCTACTGAAGTGAAAAATTTCTAAAGTGTTACTTATAGAGATTATGATATATTTGTTAAATCATAGGGGACTATGCTTTTACATGCAGGCTTTAAAATTACCTCTGCAGTTATTCATAGCCATATTCATATTCACACATACATATTCAAGTATGTGTGGTCAAATTTGCACCTACATGTTTAGTTAGCCCTCTGCTTAGGCAGCTTCTATGGACAAAAAAACATGTAACTCACTGTAATCACTAGCTGGGTAATTGTTCCCTTGAAAATTTGGCCAAGTAGCCATCAAATCATATTTGTCAGGCCTTAAATAATTCATATTTACCAACTGTTATCTCATTAACAATTGACAAACATTTATTAAATGTAAATGATATTGTAACTTGGATTATGGAGTCAAAAAAATAGTTTCATTTGGATTGTTAGGAAAGCTTCCTGTCTAACAAGCAGCTGGGGAGTGCAGAGGCATTTTGGAGAGAGGCTTCACCTCTTCAAGCCACCTGGAGCAGCTTCTGGCTGGCCAGCTGCAGATCCAAAGAGCCACACCAAGAGTTGCCTCAGCTCCCTGTGCACACACAATCACAAAGCTCTGTGATTTAGTGTCAGTAAGTTACAAAGGCATGTCTTTGGGTCTCCCCAGTAGGATCCTTTGCTTTCCAGGCTGAGCCCTGTCATCCAGCACTGTGTAGAGTTGTCACATTCCTAAAGTCTGATCCACTTTCTTCTGGAGTCCATTTTTTCACTGGGTCCTCTCCTAGACACAGAGGGTCAAACGTCAGAGGCAAGTATTTCCAGGCTGAGGAATAAGGAGGAATATCTTGCAGAGCCCAGAATGAAACACCAGTTTTCATGTCCATACTGATCTGAGGTAGAATGAAGGAGGGTATAGACATGAGATCACCAAAAGACATCTACAGGGGCTTTGAAGGGTATTGAATAAGGCACACCACTGGCAGAGGGCAAAGCTCTCTTTTTTTTTCCCCAGGGTTTTTTCTAAGTTTTATTGAATATTCTATATAGACCATGAAAACCCAGGGAGCCAGATCAGACCTTCAAAAATGAAAGATCTCTGGAGCTACCAGGAAAGAGAGAGAACAGATATTCAAATCACTTCATGAAATCATTACTTCTGTTGACATTGGCATTTGTGTTGATGAAGGCAATGATCACTGAACTGCAAACTCCCCTTCCCCTGCACTTGCTTCTCTGAGGCTAGTGACAAGCCTGTCCCCAGTCTGCAGGCTCTAATCTCTGTCCTGTAGCACGACCTTGTGACTTTATTGCTGTTACACATGACATTGAACCTAATGGCAGAGCAAGGATCTGGGCTAGAGACTTTTAGTTTTGCGTCTCTTCTACGTGTGTAAATAAATGCTGAGAAAATGTTGTCTATTTCTATTTTCCTCTAAAATCTGCTTCTTTCATACCTAAAAAAGGCCTCACATATTTGAAACCTGGTGTAATTTTTCCAACAATGCTTAGCTTCCCTAATGACAATGACGATATTACCTAATTAAAAAAAAAATAATAATCTTGCCCTGTTTTGCTGTGCCTTTGTACCACCACAGTAAAATAATTCTGTATTTAAACCAGTAGCAATAGGTTCCCTTTATGGGAAATATAATTTAAGGATTCAACTCAGATGACCTAGCTCATGCAATGATGTTATCAAATGCTCTCTGGTAAGGTTAATTTCTCTCCAAGATATAAAGGACATCTATAGTGACTAGCTCTGATGTAGAAGTCTATGTTTGATCAGATGAATCCCAATACTAGTCTACAGATTTGTTGCATCTAAGACCTTATTATAAGCATGTAGCAAAATCACTGTAGTAAATCTTTTAGCCATCTTTTTAAAGCAATAACTGGTGTTAAGTCACATTCTTTTTTTGCACATCCCTGGTTAAGCACATTACTNTTCCACCCCAGTATTTGCTAAATGTTCTTCAAAAAGGAATGAAAACCCAATAAAATCTGATTTGTGTGCCACTATTGATCCCCCTTGTTCTACCGGTCCAGTAATCCCCAACATTTTTCCTGAGCCACTTCATTCAACTAAGTGATTTTAAATTTTTTTTTAGATGTTTTTCTGCTGGATTAGCATATGTGAAGTGCTCTAGACAGGACCAAATGGCATCAAAAACAACAGTGCAAGAGGAAAAATTGTAGAGCTAATAGTTAAAGAGATGGATGTCAAACAATAACCTAAGTCAGACTCTTAGCTTCCACCCAAAAAGGCGTTTCTGGCCTATCCCATTTCCAGTCACACATTCCCAGCACTTCCCCTATGTGAACTTGAGTTATATGCTGCAGGGTTAAAGACTAACCCAACAACATTAGCATACAATTAATTTCCAGCCAGTTCAACATTCTGGTGGACATTGGCTTGGAAGACATCAGAAATCTTGCAACATTTCTCCCCGTTTGCTGTTAAATGATGAGAAGGTGGCAAGGTAAGGTTATCATAGATTTAAAATTTACATCTACAGTAGTGAGAGCAGCCCTGTCAGCAACAACTCAGATTTAGACACCAATCATGAAAAAGTCCCACAACATAGGGTCAGAAGAGACAGCGATCAAGCTTAGGGCTACAGTCATTGAAATGAACAGTTGGCACAGGTCAAGACCCTGGCCCAGACACAAAACCAATATGAACTCCAGTGAGCTGCAGGACAAGGCCCCAAGATTATGCTGCCAATTTATGCATAGTGAAGAAAGGTATGGATGTGCATGATCCACCCATTAAAAATAACTCTCTAAAATAAATTTTGCATGTAATCTATAAGAACCTGCCTGTTAGAGAATTAATCAACAGAACAGATAATTTCTATTTCAGTCATTTGTTCCACCTTTCAGGTTTAGCCTAACAACCTGCATGTACATGTACAACCTTCTGTGACCTCCAGCCACAGGAAGGCAAATCACCGACTAGTGTCAACAGGGTGCTAGAATTTAATTTCTATGTGAAATTAGGGTATTCCTATGTTTGTTTTCATTCCGTATTGGGATATGAAGTCATAAATTACTCCTGACATTAACAAAAAAATTCCCAAAACTTTACTTTGAAAATAATAAAGTGATCCTTTGTTTCAAATGAAATTTTTCAGAGTTGCTACATCAAATACTTTTCAAGCCAACTAAGAATGATTCATGACTTACAACAAAACTCTGAACTTGAGGCAGCTTAGTTTACAAAGAGGAGCCTGAGGGAGGATGTGATAACAATTTTCAAAGACAGAAAAGGTTACTGAAAGGGTGAAGAACTGGTGCTCCATGACCCTACTAGGCAAAACAAGTAATGGACTAAAACAGCAGGAAGGATGAAGTAACATCATAGACACGTCTCATTTCTAGGAATGGGTTAAAAATGAACAGATCTATTTGGTGAAGCTTGAGGTTCTTTAAGAACATAAGAGATATGTACTTACTGGATCTGCCAATAAGTACCACTGATGTGCCTTCTGGCAGAGGGATTGCACTAGCTGAGAAGAGGCTTTGGTAAAGTCTCATCCTTGCAAATTAATTTGTTTAGCATTGAACTGAATCCATGAGAGCTGCTTGGTGTCTGGCAGCATTTATTGCCCTGTGTGGTGGTAGCACTCTGGGCAGGGTCCCTGACTGCCAAAGAGTACCATCCCCATGATGGAGATCCAATGAGAAAAGCAGAGACAGCAAACAAAGGTGCAGTGTATCGTAAATGGCATAATACAATGAAATTGCTGTCTCCATTCAAAAGCAAACAACACTGTCAGCCAATGAGTTCTCATCCACATTAGTCTATGTCATGCATCACTTAGAAAAATACAGCTTTTTAGCATAAGCTACTAGCAGTTGGGAGTAGTTGGTTTTGGTTTTATTTCGTTTTGTTTTGTTTTGTTTTGCTACAGTGTCCAAATGATAAAGAATTTACTTTTGAGTTTACCAGTATCCCACAACAACATCAGTGAATTCTGATAGAGATGCAGATAGCAACACACAGCCCGCTACATGCAAGGACATATTGCTGCTGGTACTGGTCCTGAAAAGATTCAGTTTCTGAAAGCCTCTGAAAAACTGTTTTGAGAGGTAAATGGAAGTGCAGTCTTGTTTAAAGAAGTCTTTCCAACCAAGAGATTATGTCATCCTTGTGAAAGATTGTGCGTTGCTTTGACAGCATATATTTTCAGGAATAAACTGAGAATCACAGAAAAAGAGAGCTTATCACTCTCTTATCTCTACAGTGGTGTCAATGTAGTTCAAGAACAGTTTGAGTGGCTTGATTTCTCCTGCTGCTCCCATGTGAAATATCAACAGGTACATAAAATAGTAGAAAACGCCATTGTGATTTCAGGAAGAAGAGCTTTTGAAATTTGTTAACAGATCAGCTGTTAATTTAACTAATACAACATAGCAACTGAGATTGCCATTTTACGTTGGCATGCCAATGTTATGAATCTGGGGCATGTGTTACTTTTGGCTTTCTCTGGGAGAGAGAAGTGATAGCTTTCTGCTGCTGGGAATGCTGTGGGCAGTGGAAAGATGAAAAAGAAAATGAAAGGCATTTCCCTACATTTGTTATTTCCATGGATGTGAACTTGCGTGAAGGTTTATGTCCTTCCATTTTCCATTACAAAGTTTATCTAGCTTATAAGAATTAACCAATTCCCGTAACTTTCTATTCTCCTTTCCCTTGGCTCCTTTCAATTGAAATAGGCCCTTGACTAACTCTTTACTTTCACATTTATTATCTTTGAAGGAAGATGCTTTCCCTTGAAAGGAGATGAGTTTCTTTTCTGCAGTTTGACATAGCAAAGTCAAATACTGGAGGAAGACTGTCATTGTTTCAGCTGAAATGCTCCTGAGAAGTGCCCTTGAACTGACATGTACAAATATTCTTTTCTTCTTCAGAAGATGTATGTAAGAAGTTTATGTTGTTCTTTTGCAGCATACTTTTCCTTTTTAATTTTTTTTTCCACACCACCCTTTCCCTAGCTACTCCTAGCATTGTGTGTTTAATGGCAGTGGTGTCCAATAAGTTTAGGAAATATATTTATTATTTTACTTCAATGTCTCTGACTCAGTAGGCATGCTTCCTTCTTCCTTCAGCATTCTCCATGTCTATAGTAAGATTTTTCTTAGAACACAGAAGCACTGAACTTAATTGAGGGTTACAGGTGGTTTGTTTAGTGACTAATTCCTAAAAGCCTACTACCAGTAAAAGTGGCTCACATTATACTAACATGAGTTTTGCAGGTCAGAGAAACTATTTCTGTTTTGGAAAGACAGATCTAGATCAAATTCATCTTGGGAGCTTTCCAAAGTTTATAATATGAGGATTTGTATGCAGAGAGGAAAAAAAAATAAAAAGGGAAATTGATTCCTTAGCCAAAAGTGCCCAGGAAATATGCCAACCATTGTTGCCTTATTTGTTGACACTTTCAGAAGACCACTGATGTAGAAGACTTTTATCTTTTCCTGAAGCAGTGCTGCTTTTCATTACTTTCTGTCAACATGGTGTTCTCTGTCCTAGTATCCCCAGGTTTACCTTCAGAAATTTTTCTAAGGAGACAGGCCCCTTATGTGGCAACCAGATGTAATGATATGTCATGTTTGCAAGAATAGGCAAGTAGTTCCGATTTCTTTCCTTTTTTTTTTTTTTTTCAGTTCTGTGACTTTCTCAGTGACTCAAGCAATACAGATACATAAAACCAAAGATACCGTGATTATAATGATAGCTATTTCAAACACATTAAAATCACCTGTTCTTGTATATTATTGCAAACATTTTACACAAATCTCATGTCAAAATATTAATTATATTTGCTCATTCATGAAAGCCCATTAACTGCATATAGAGAAGAATAAAAATATCCACAGATAAGTTCCACTTAAAAAATGAATGGACTGTTTTATATTGGACAAAATTGCAAGGTGGTTCTTATGAAAATGAAGCATTACCAATGCTAGCTCAAGCCAGGCATAGTGCCAGTAAGTTGTGGAAGAGCTGCAGGGAAAAGCTTGCTTAAGTGCCTAATAGCCTGATTTCCAAAACCCTTTCAGTCCCAGCTCTCTGAAACACTGCCTATGTAATAAATTATAATCACATTTATGGTGATCTTGTAACACAAATGAATGCAGATTAGGATGAGGCCACCAAAATCAGACCCAGATATTAGAAGGGATTTTTAATCATTTGTAAATTTAATGATCTTTAAAGAAAATTATTAAAAAATTAAACATGGTGTCACCTATCTTAACAAATGAATTCCATTAGAGTGTCTTCTTTCTTTCCTCATCTGGAAATCACATG
>VYZU01030691.1:0-25066 GCA_013401355.1 Ceyx cyanopectus
CATGGTGAATATATATGCCTTTTCCTAGTCAGATATTAGCTCTTTGGTGTAAATGCAACTACATGTTTTCTGTTTAAAAACTACCCACCTATTTATGGTGAAAGTTGTGGCCACACAGACATAAGAAACAAGGACAAGATTGGTGAATATAATACCTGATTTTTGTTGCTGTTTTTTTATCCCCAAATCTGTGATAGCTGGTTGTCTAACTAATAAATAGTTGTCTGGTACTGTTCCTGGTTCTATACATTTCTTTCCAAGTGGTTCCTTAATTACCTTTGTAGGATGTATGGTAGTTTCATTGCATGGTCCTTTCTCAAGCTTATTTTACAGTTTCCCCAGCTTTCTGTCAGTTAATGTACCTTTCAAAACTAATTATAAACCCTTTGGCTTTGTAGATTGAATTGGAGCTAGTAGTATAAGCAGAGGCTGAAATGGTCATACAAAATTTGACCGTAAAAACATCAAGATCAAGCAACCCATAAACATTTTCCTGATTTCTACAATGCACATTGCAGAGGTGTAGTGATGTCCTTGGGGAAGTTAATGGACACTGAGGGTGAGGCATCAGGCCACCTGAATGCAGTGCTGTGTTGGTTCACACCCCTTCCCCAGTCTTGCTGCCCTCTTCCCACATGTCCTGAATTTCAGTATAAATCAGCGAGGAAAACTGGGGACCCCCTGGAGGTGATGGTAGGAATGTATTTCATGATGGCAACGATGTCTGGTGTTGGTGAACATGGACACACAGATGCTTGAGTGTTCTAGTACAGTTGTTCTGCTTAGAATTCACTGTCAGTGTTACGGCATCAACTGACTCGGGTCACAAGGGTTTCTTCCTGCAAATTGTCAATCAAGCAGAGGCTACTGTGTTGTAACTGGATTTTTCTGTGTGCTCCTGCTCCTTCAGACAGCTGGTTGTTGACTGTCCTTTTTTGGGTTTTTTAGCTTGGATTGGACACTTCATTATAGACAAATCCTGTGGTATGCTTCCTTCTGTCTCCGTATCTTAATGTTTTCCCTGCCCCATCTTCTGAGGTCTGATCTTTCCCTGCTCTGTGTGATGCAGTTCATTACCTTTATGCTACTTCTGCTTTCAGTGCAACCTGATGAACTCTGCAGCCTGGTGGCATTATCATGTCACTGACCATGTCGTTTCCTTTTGGTTAATCAGTAAACCTGCATGGCCTACCCGGATCTTTGTTGGCAACTGCTCACATCATTTAGGATAAAACTAAGTACCAAAAAACCTGGAGTCTCTGTCAGAAGAACAGTATGGAAGATCAGATTCCATCTAGAGCAGCTCAGCAGAATACTGCATGTGGATTTTTGGCCACAAGGTCATTTATTTGAGTAGCTGATGTCTTGACAGGCATACCCCTTGCTCATATGGACAATGATTTTTAATCTCCAATACTTACTGTTTAAAAATAGTTAGTTCTTATGGTGTGGCTTTTACAAAGTCTGAACAGACTTCCAGTTTTGCTCAGATTATATGGGATTGTATGTTGTAGTTCTCTGAAATACAGCATGACTTAGGATAATATGGTGGATGCTTTATTTTTGAGTCAGTGTGCAGTCCTTAAACATTGTTGAGGTTTTAGAGAGGTTTCACCATGGAATAGTACATGAGGGTGCAACCTGGAGAGCAAATCCTGAAGAGCAAAGCCATCATAATGTTAGCAGTCCCAGTAGGAGCCAGTGTTGAGTTTTTAGGAGGTTTATTAAGAAAAAATGTCTTAAACCACAGGCATCCATAGGGTGGGTGATCTGTCAGATCTTCTCATTGATAAGCTAATCATTCAGGACAAAGGCAGCATTCCTTAATGGGTAACTGACCTGGGTGGTAAGAAGACAGAAGCATTTCTAGTGAACATTTTAATTATTTCTTGTCCTCTTCCTTTCTACCATTTGATCATTTGTTACTGTTCTAGAAGCAGTGTAGAAGCCCTACTGATTATTTATTTATTTTTTTAAAACTGGCTTTAAAATTATTTCTACTCCTCTAGACCTGCAGCAACCTCTTCTAGCGTTGTAGAAAGTCTAGCAATGACTTTCGGTTCCAGCAGATGTCTGCTGTGACTGGAGATAGACCCTTCAAGTCCAGGAGAACATAAACTCGCAAAAGAGCATCATAATACTTGGAGACTGATTTTACTCAGAGCTGTCACGTAGTTTTGTCACTTATGAAGGAGGTTATATTTTCAATCGCAATTAGTTAACCGTGGTTTTTGGCCAGTTTTAGGAAGTTGTTCCAGCATACCAGTTATTGTGGTAGTTAGAATCTAAATTTCAGTTTGCAAGGTTGAATGTTGCTTGTAGCTATTTATTTATTCCTATGTATTTGAGTACTTATCTTCCTGCTGAAGATCTTTTTATATAGGCGTACAGAATAGTATCTTAGTGTCCAGGTGAAGAAACTGAGCTCTTGGGTTTTTCCATTATAATGATGAAACATTGCTCTGTAGCTGTTCCTCTCTAGAATTCCCTTATCTGGAACATCAGAAGCAAAAATGTTGTGTATTGCTTTGGGAGAGTTTGTTCTTATCACTGTCTGTTTGTCTAGCATGTGTGCACTTTCTCTTGTGGATATAGTAGTACGTTTTAGGATTGTAGTTTTTTTTTTTGCTGTACTGTGTGATGGATTGCAGTGGAAACGGGCCCTTTATGCACGTTACCTGCCCCAGGCTAGCAGAGGCTTAGTTCATGGTTTAAACATGCTGATGGCTCGTGTTAGGAGGCACCATAGAAATGCAAAGTGTTATTGTCTGTAGACTGAGTTCCATTATTATTTTTTTTTCTGTTAGTAAGTACATTGGTAGTTATTTCTAGTAATTTTGCTTGCTTCATGGGTACCATNACTTATAGAAGCGGACACTGACTAGGAAGACAGGATGAATTCCGAGAGTACATTTAAAGAACTGAGTTGAAAAGTAAAACCAGTGACTATTACCCTTGTCAAGTTTACCTACTCTGAATCCTCCACTAATCACAGTCTCTTCCTTTTGAAGTTTTCAGTGACATATTGTTGCTGTGAAATCTAGCTAGGTTGAATGAATTATATTTTCTTGGCATTAAAAAAACCCAACTTATTTTACTGAAGAAAGTCTTGCTAAGTTTGTCTGGTACTCTACTCTTGACTAATTTTCATTTTACTTGATTTTTTTTTCTTTCACTGTTTAAAGAAATATAAGTCTTTAATATTATCTATTGATAGCAGGTCAGAAAGTCTTATTGAGCTCTCTGTAGATGGTACTACTCTGTTTTCATACAATAGATTGTTNGTACCAAAAAACCTGGAGTCTCTGTCAGAAGAACAGTATGGAAGATCAGATTCCATCTAGAGCAGCTCAGCAGAATACTGCATGTGGATTTTTGGCCACAAGGTCATTTATTTGAGTAGCTGATGTCTTGACAGGCATACCCCTTGCTCATATGGACAATGATTTTTAATCTCCAATACTTACTGTTTAAAAATAGTTAGTTCTTATGGTGTGGCTTTTACAAAGTCTGAACAGACTTCCAGTTTTGCTCAGATTATATGGGATTGTATGTTGTAGTTCTCTGAAATACAGCATGACTTAGGATAATATGGTGGATGCTTTATTTTTGAGTCAGTGTGCAGTCCTTAAACATTGTTGAGGTTTTAGAGAGGTTTCACCATGGAATAGTACATGAGGGTGCAACCTGGAGAGCAAATCCTGAAGAGCAAAGCCATCATAATGTTAGCAGTCCCAGTAGGAGCCAGTGTTGAGTTTTTAGGAGGTTTATTAAGAAAAAATGTCTTAAACCACAGGCATCCATAGGGTGGGTGATCTGTCAGATCTTCTCATTGATAAGCTAATCATTCAGGACAAAGGCAGCATTCCTTAATGGGTAACTGACCTGGGTGGTAAGAAGACAGAAGCATTTCTAGTGAACATTTTAATTATTTCTTGTCCTCTTCCTTTCTACCATTTGATCATTTGTTACTGTTCTAGAAGCAGTGTAGAAGCCCTACTGATTATTTATTTATTTTTTTAAAACTGGCTTTAAAATTATTTCTACTCCTCTAGACCTGCAGCAACCTCTTCTAGCGTTGTAGAAAGTCTAGCAATGACTTTCGGTTCCAGCAGATGTCTGCTGTGACTGGAGATAGACCCTTCAAGTCCAGGAGAACATAAACTCGCAAAAGAGCATCATAATACTTGGAGACTGATTTTACTCAGAGCTGTCACGTAGTTTTGTCACTTATGAAGGAGGTTATATTTTCAATCGCAATTAGTTAACCGTGGTTTTTGGCCAGTTTTAGGAAGTTGTTCCAGCATACCAGTTATTGTGGTAGTTAGAATCTAAATTTCAGTTTGCAAGGTTGAATGTTGCTTGTAGCTATTTATTTATTCCTATGTATTTGAGTACTTATCTTCCTGCTGAAGATCTTTTTATATAGGCGTACAGAATAGTATCTTAGTGTCCAGGTGAAGAAACTGAGCTCTTGGGTTTTTCCATTATAATGATGAAACATTGCTCTGTAGCTGTTCCTCTCTAGAATTCCCTTATCTGGAACATCAGAAGCAAAAATGTTGTGTATTGCTTTGGGAGAGTTTGTTCTTATCACTGTCTGTTTGTCTAGCATGTGTGCACTTTCTCTTGTGGATATAGTAGTACGTTTTAGGATTGTAGTTTTTTTTTTTGCTGTACTGTGTGATGGATTGCAGTGGAAACGGGCCCTTTATGCACGTTACCTGCCCCAGGCTAGCAGAGGCTTAGTTCATGGTTTAAACATGCTGATGGCTCGTGTTAGGAGGCACCATAGAAATGCAAAGTGTTATTGTCTGTAGACTGAGTTCCATTATTATTTTTTTTTCTGTTAGTAAGTACATTGGTAGTTATTTCTAGTAATTTTGCTTGCTTCATGGGTACCATTTTTGCTTTGTCCAAGATCTGTTCTCAGTGGATGATTTCCTAACGTTAATTTCATCAGCAGGCTCTTCTATTTTCTGTAGTCACTAACAGAAAGGCTTTAGGAACTTCACTGACAGCTTTTTAGCTCTGTGTGTCTCTGCAAAACCAGTGACTATTACCCTTGTCAAGTTTACCTACTCTGAATCCTCCGCTAATCACAGTCTCTTCCTTTTGAAGTTTTCAGTGACATATTGTTGCTGTGAAATCTAGCTAGGTTGAATGAATTATATTTTCTTGGCATTAAAAAAACCCAACTTATTTTACTGAAGAAAGTCTTGCTAAGTTTGTCTGGTACTCTACTCTTGACTAATTTTCATTTTACTTGATTTTTTTTTCTTTCACTGTTTAAAGAAATATAAGTCTTTAATATTATCTATTGATAGCAGGTCAGAAAGTCTTATTGAGCTCTCTGTAGATGGTACTACTCTGTTTTCATACAATAGATTGTTTTTATAGATCTAATACATATTATTTAGTTTACTAGTTTCACAGCTCTATTCTTCCCGTTTTGGGGGACAACAATAAGCTTTCTTCAAAACTGGGAGGAAATAGCAACTTTCTTTTTTTATTATCTTACTTCATTAATGATCCTTCTTTTGTGGTGTGCCATTGTCCATCTGTTTCCTTGCTAGTGAAAATGCAGGCAAATGGCTTAATTCTTGGGGTTGGGGTTAGAAGGAATCTTAATTTAGTTGTCATTGCTTATCCCTGTCTGTGATTGAATACTTGGTCCTGGTTTTGTCACCAGCAGTGTCTTACTATATTCCCTCTTGGCAGGCTCTTGTTGGGACAGCTTTTAAGTGAGCAGTGCTTTTTCTGTTCAGTGAGCTCTCTTTTCACCACTGATATCCTTTCATTTGGATGGAACACAGAGCTTGTCTTCCTTGGGCTCCAGTCTTCATGCAGTTCGTGATTCTCTGATTTCAAAGGGATGGAGTGGAGAAAGCAGCTCCCTTCTTGCTTGCCGAAGTAGGAACTCTGCAGATACTCTTCACTTCCCCTTCTGCAACTTCACGTTTGGTTTCTGTTCCAAACGACCCAGCTCCTCTGTGCTAGCTTTATTACTGAAGACATATGCCATTGTCAAGTGTCAGTTTTACATCCACAAACTGTTCTAAAAAGATCTACTAGGTCACTTGCTCTGCTAGGTTTTACCCTTTAATTTGTAATAGTAATTATATCTTGTGAGCTTCTCCTCAACAGCAGTTTTTTCTCTTATAATATTAAGCATTGTTATTTCCAAATAATGGTACATCAGACTTGAGGGATTGTACTAAGAGGTCTTTCTGCTGTCCTTTCCAAAACCACTTTTTTTTTTTTCCAAAACCACAAGATTTCTGGCTACATTTAGAGTAAAAAAAATTTCACTGTTCTAATCACTGAATAGTAAAACATTATTCCTTTTCTTTATATCAAAAAGGAATGACTTCCACCTGAGACTCATAATTATTGTTCTCTGGGGTTGCTTGAAAATAGTTCATCCAAACCATTCCTTGCTGGGTAGGATTAAAAAACCTCATCACCTTAATAGTCCTTTTTTTTCCCTTCAATTTCTTATTTAGCACTTAATTGTGGTTATATTATAGCAAATAGTTCTTCCTACTTATTTTCCATGTAAAACAAAAGTCTTCATACTTTAGGCTCTAGGAGAAATTCTAGAAATTCTATTCATGAAGGGCCTGAGTGTCGGGGAACTTAATACTTGCACATCTCCTTGGTTGGAGGAAAGGAAACAGAAATCTCTTTAAGTGCTTCTTCTCCAGGTGTTGTCTGTACATCTTCAAAGCTCATCCTCGGCTGCAGTTCCTTCCCCTTGCTTCCCAGGCTGTCCCTGTGAGTGCAGGGAGCTCTGCATGCAGAGAGCAGTGCAGAGCTGAGCCTGCCTTGGCTGTTGGATCCTGCTCAGTCCCAGTGGATTCTGCCTTCCTAGCTGCTGTGTTGTGTCGCTTGATGCTCTCCTTTTATTGTCCCTCACTTTCTATAGGATACTCCTATTCATTTCTTCTGGAGCAACAGGCAAAACAGAACATAAAACTGGTGCTGGTTTATATTCCTCTTTTGCTGATCCAGAAAACCGTTTGACTTTTATGGGAAGTACTTGTAGTGAGAAAGACCTTTGTCAAATACCTGAAATCCTTGGTAGTAGACTAGCAGCCTCTGCCGTTGGGGGGTGCGCAGGGGTGTGGGTGTGGATGTGTTAAGACCATGGGTGAAAGATTTAGACTTCTTATCTTTGTCTTGGCCTATAAGATAGTGAGAGCAGTACCTACCTCACAGGTTTTTGAGGCTTGGTTCATTAACTTTTTCAGACACTACTGATGGCCTCCGGAAGATGGTACAGAAGTGCACAGTGGTACTGCCTGCAGCCTGAATACCATTGGGTTTTTTTCTGGCAGTGTATAGGCCTGCCTCAGTTAGGAAAGAATTTTGTTTGGTGTCTCTTTAAAGAAATGCAAAAGTGCTTTGCTGGGGAGAATAGAAAGGGGCTTTCTGAAGAGGTGCTGAAGACTTGAAAATTCAGAGTGGTGATTGGTCACCTCTGCTTGATTGACAGGTTGCAGGGAAAAACAAAAACCCATTTGTTCTGGCTTAATGGAACTGGAAAACAGAAAATGAGTATCAGGTAAAAATTCCTTTTTTAAAATCTTTGCAGTTCTCCTTTAAACAGTGGAGTTTCTAGAGAAATCTACAGCTCCCCCACTCCAGTAAATTAGGAGTAGGAATGACAAAGGCAGTTGCTAAGTTGTGTAATGTGGGTTGTCAGGTTTTCCAGCAGGTGTTCTGGAACACCGCAGCAGCCTATGCCACTGGGCTATCTTAGCAGAGGCAGAGGATGGAAGAAAGGCTGTAGTGACTAAGCCCTGAACTGGACCCAGCTCTCTGGTTAGGCTCATTAGCAGGACGTTCAAGGGGAAGCTTTTATTCTCACTTCCTATACTGTGCCTGCTTTGTGGATAAAGTCTGTCAGTTTCTACTACTATCGAATTTGGCATCTTTCATGAGCATTATTGCAAAATTCACTGAGAAGTGAATAGCTAAAAGTAAACTGTTTTAAAGTAACATCCATCTAGCAGTATAATGTCTTACAGATTTTATAATAAATTTCAACGTCAGCACCACAGTTTTGAGAATCGTAATTGAAAATGATTTATTTGTGATAACTTAATTATTTTGTATGTTGATGTATTTCAGATTGAAGGACAAGGACATGGTGCAGTTTTTGACTGCAAGTGCTCTCCTGATGGACAGCATTTTGCATGTACTGATTCTCACGGTCATCTTCTGATATTTGGCTTTGGTTCCAGTAGCAAATATGACAAGGTACAGTGCAAGATGAAAATCACAATGTTTGTCTGTGTCGAATGCATTTGTGCAAACTTCCTTCACAGCTTCACTTCAAGAGGGTGTATCTTGCAACTTTAAGCCATTAATATGGGATTTCAGATTCCTGTTGTTGACATGGAGCTTTCTTTCAGTGTCTTTTTTTTTTTTTAACTATGGAAACATGCTGTTAGGCTACTGTTTACATGGGAAACTAAAAAGAATTAAAAAAAAAATAATTTACCCAGTTGCTGTTTACTCTCTGAAGTGATGAGGTGACAGATATTTGTCTGCTAATGGATGCACATGCATAAGGTGAATAAAATGCAGTGGAATTGATATAGTTAAACATTTTGGTTTAAGTATTTCTGACATTCCTAAGTAAGACCAAAAAAAGAAGAGGTGGGGGGTGTAACAACTAGTTTCTGCTCTCTGCATTTAAAGATTGCATAGCTTGTGAAACAATACTTTACAATAAATGTATTATATCAGCTAGTGATACAATTTTATGTCTGCTAATGAAGTACTATCATGAACCTTGGTGTTTGCACAGCAATGTTCCACCATTACTGTGTGATTAAACTATTTCATGTTTATTTTAATGTGACAGTCTGCATCGTATATTCTAAGTGCAGGTGTCTTGCCACAGACCCTCTTGACTGTAAAGATCTATTGTGGTGTTTTTTATTCTCTGTGGATAAACATGGCCTATGAACCATACAGGTTTCCTAGTTTGGAGTGCCCACAAGGTCCCTTTTACCGCCAGGGATGAGGTGAGGTGTTGTCTCTTCTCCCTCTTTCTAAGATTTTAAGGGACACATCTGCTCCAGGATTTTCATCTCTGCTTCTGGTAGCTGATACTTGAAGGTTTCTAGTGAAGTGATGGTCTTCTGGATCTTAACTCCTGCTTTGGATCTTTGGATTCAGGCTGATCTTGAAAGCATTTTTTCAAACAGCAATGCAGGGGGTCCTGAAGGAGGGAGAGCAAAAGGAATTTTAATCCTTGTTATCCTTGTTTTGTAAGCCAGTGCATTTGTTTCTGTAGTCTTTTTTCATGCTAGTTGCAGCAACATTTGCAAATTGGGGATGATTTTTTTCTCCTTGTCTTTCAACTGTGATTTGAAGTACTCAGTACTTGCTGCTGGTGCTGCCTCAGCCATTAGTAACTGTGCATTTCCCCTTCATTGTAAAGAAAACAAATGAGCAGAGACACCACAGGCAAGGAAAAACAGCATTATCAGATCATTTTCAAGGTCTTAATCTTTCAGAGTTCTTACTCTTCCAAACTTTAAAGCCTGTTGTAATAGAAACGTTTTTAATTGCCATGGATTATTCCAGGTTTATTTTTCTCTGCAGTCATTTTGGAAGTGTGTGGTCCTCTGCTACTCACAAAAGTCTGAAATGAAATTGAAACCAAGAGTCTTTCCTTAGAGTTTCCATTACACTGCCATTTGAGAATTTGCCTTGTGATCAGATATTTTATGAGGAATGACAACTGCTTTTCACTTCTTGAATTCTACAACCCTTTGTTCTCCTGGGTTTTTGTCTGCATCCTCTGAGAAGATGGTTTAAAATTTTTCAGTGGTTGTGCAATTTGTAATGATTCTCCCCAGCTGCTGCTGGGCCAGTGGTGATCTTTACATTGGTGACCACAGAGGAAAGGAAAGCAGATAGGACTTGTGTTTGCTGGCTCTTTAGTCTGTCTTCAACCCAGAAAACTCAAGCTTGGAAGTTTCACTTTTCTTTCTTGTCTGGTTTCATCTACTCCATCTTTTTTGTATGACACTGATATATGGAAAAATGTGACTACAGACAGGTAGCTTGTGGAGATCAGATGTCCTTTTTTCTGTCCTTTCCCCCCTCAGATATCTGGGGGTTTTCACACATCCTGTGAGAATATCCTCTGGTGGCACCTGCAATTTCTAATTTTAATTTGTTGTGTGCTGAAGTGTTTTCTGTCTGTCTTGGGGAATTATTTTTACAGGAGTAAGGAGTATAGCGAACATGTCCTGTATGTGCCTGCATTTGTGAGTTGTGCTTAGAACAGAGATTACAGCTGAGACAGTGTTAGGTCTGCTAGGAGAGCAAGCTCTTGGTGTTCCGCATTTATGTTTTCTTTGTTACGTTTAAATAGTATCTTTTTTTAGTTGACTGTAACCACTGCCCAGGCATTTTTCCTGCAGTGTGATCTTAGCCACAATGAAGGCAATAGGGTGGTTTGATTTGTTTTCTTTGTTTTCTTCCTCTTCCCCAGTATGTGTTTTTGTGGAGTAATTCTTTACTTGGGTGGGGAATACATTTGTTACTGGTTAGGGGCTCCTTTTGTTATTTGACCCAGTTAATAGAACTTTGAGACAGTCTCAGCTGAGATTTGAGTGTGAAAATATTCAGAGATGAGCTGACTTGACTGTCAACAGAATATGTTCACTTCACATATTCTTGCTTAGGTGGAACCTTGTCCAGAAATGTCTACCTGTTCTAAAGCATAAGCCAACTTTCTGGTATTTTAAAATTGTAGATTGGACAAGATCTCTGAGCTTTGTGAGGCTTTTTTTTGCCAAACCACAGTTCTTTGTTGCAGATGGACAACTGCAGTGTGCTGAATTGGTGCAGTAGTGAGGAAAATCCTCTTTGCATTTGTGTAGATGTGCTCATTTGGAGAAACTGAGCATTATGAATGTGGAGCTTTCTGTAGTTACTAGAGAAGCATCTTTCTTTGTAGAGCTCAGACCTTGTGGAAAGCTTTCACGCTGAAACCCAGGCTGGGTTTGTCGAGTGAAATGTACAGAAGACTCAAATCTCCTAATAGTGGTGCAGTATCTTTTATTGTCACCAATAGTCCATCAAGAAATGTGTCTGTCAGTACTTTCAATTGGTTGTCTGTTGAACATAGCCATTTAAGATTCACTGAAATGTCCAAGGCTTCTGATTTTTCTAAGGGCAGAAAACGGTTGAAAATCTCTGCTCTCCCACACATGTACCTGCAGTACAGAATTACACAGGAGGGTAGATGCAAAGAAGTCCTGCTTGATCTTACACCAGAAACTGTTCTGGTAGAGGACACTGGATCTAAGGAAGGATTTTCAGAGCTTCCCTTTGCTTGCAGACAACACTGTATGGCCAAATCACAGCACGTTAAAGCTCACAGTCCGTATGGTCAGGACATTGGAATCTCTTCTCTCTGACTGGGAAGTACTTAATAGGAAGATTTACACTAGGTGAAAGTACTAGATACTGTTACGATTCTAGGGAGCATCTTTAAGTCCTCCTGGAGGGCCTATATCTTTATCATCCTGAGCTATTGAAGCTGAAGGAACAAAGTTGTTAGGTAGGCCTTGATTCTGTCGGTCGGACTCGTGAAAGCGTCATTTGTCCTCTGTTACCAGAGCATCTGGGAACGAGACCTCACCAGGCAGAGCTGCTCTCTGCCATGGCCTGTGGCTGTGTCCATACCTGCTTTGCAAGGGTAGCCTTTTGGATTCCTGCAGTAAGTTCTTTGGCATTGCATCTTTACATGCACCTTTGCAATTTCTTCTTCTTGTTACATTTCTGATCTTGTTTGGGGTCCATGTCCCAGCATTCCTGTAACTTTATTATTAAAAAATCTATTTAACGTGGATTCACATAGATACTTTCTGATGTTGTAACTGACAGAAGTTTGTCATCATCTGTGCTTCTGGCCTTCTCATATGCAGAGCAGGAGACTTTAGTCATCCAGAGGCCAGACCTCCCAGTGGATGTTACAACCTCTCCCTTACAGATTTCTCCATAACAAGTTCCTGGAACTGTGTTATGGATTGGTCATGACACAGCATGTTCTACAACAGCTTAGGCATTCCTCATCGTGCTCAAACACCTGTCATTAACAACTAAGGTTTTCTGAGATCTCTGTGCCCTAAATCAAATGTTTAATTATTTTCATACTGCATTGGCAAACTGATCTGTGTGCATGATGACTTTACAGTTTTGTTCTACTTGTTCCAGTTAAACTGAGTACATAAGCTGCCGAACAGATAGTGCTGGGATATGTGGCATGTGCATCAGCTTCTTTTCTGTCCTTGAGGTTCATTGTCTTCCTGATTGCACAATACTGAGATGCATGTGCTGGGGAGAGATGGAGCATAAGCTTTTTTCATACTATTTGGACAAAATAATTCCTCAGTCTTGAGTGTCTGTGGAAAGTCATTGAGAATAAATTATGAGCAGGTGAACTGAAATGAAAAACTTGGAGCAGAATAATTCAACTTTAGATCAGCTTTATTTTATCTACCAGATCTTTTTCACATATCTAGCATTATAACAGAAATATATATGTTTTGCTGCTGGTGATAAAATATTTGGTAGTAACGTGATGTGATAAATATTTTCCTATTTCTCTTCTCATATCAGAGTTTATAAGTGACAAGGTTTTCATTATCAGAATATATATTCATATATTCAGAATATAGAAGAAAAAATATATACTGTTTAATAACATCCATGCTGTGTTCAGTCAGACATCTTCAAGTATTTCAAAATTGCCCCTGTTCTTTATGAGGAACTATGCTCCCCACCCTCAAATGTGTGGATTATTCACTTTGCACTATATGGGGGAAGAAAAAGTAATCATGAAGTCATTAAATTTTCCCCTTTAAACAGGTAAAATGCTCAGCTTACAATGTTTGATTTTGCAAAAGTGACCACAAGTAACATTGTTAAAAATTATTTTGTCAGTTATCTTCTGTATGCTTTTTTTTTTATTAGGTTCTTTAAAAAAAATTACAAAATTACTTTGTTTACAGATAGCAGATCAGATGTTCACTTTGTTTACAGATAGCAGATCAGATGTTCTTTCATAGTGATTATCGGCCCCTCATCCGTGACGCCAACAACTTTGTCCTGGATGAACAGACACAGCAGGCTCCACACCTTATGCCTCCCCCCTTTCTGGTTGATGTGGATGGCAACCCTCATCCTGCAAGGTATCAAAGACTAGTTCCTGGTCGTGAGAACTGCAGGGAGGAACAACTTATTCCTCAGATGGGAGTGACATCTTCAGGTATGGAAAATTTCACTTTGCTACAGAGTAGCAGATCTAGTCACCTCCAGGTGTTCTGTACTTTCCCTTTCACTTCATCCTTCTCATTTGTGAGAAGCAGTGCACGTGTGGGAGAATTGCCATGTCCTTGGCACTGGCTGCTTGTGACAGTTGCACTTAGAGTATTGTCCTTGATCAAGTCAGGACTCATTGATGCTGCCTTGCCAGTTCGCTCGGAGCTCCTTTGGTTGCTGTAACTGTGTGTGATGCTGACTGAGCTTGCGGTTGATCTCTTTCTGGTAAGATTTCCTACTTCAGAAAACCTGGGAAGTAGACAGACCTTCCACAGATCATTTGGAACAGGTAATACCTGCAAGTGGAAAATGAGAGAACACTTGAAACAGCAGTCATCTGTAGATGAAGGATGTCATTCAACTCAAGCCTTGATGGCTTGGTTAGAGAGTTGCCAAGGCTTGATGAGGACACAAAACAAGAAAGTTTCTTGGAAGTTCTGTTCTCCATGCCCAAAGCACAGGAGGAATGTGCATATTTTGGGTCAGTGGCTTGCTACTGGAAACTACAGAAATGTGGCCCACGTGGGTAGGGATGTAAAAATGATGTCTGCGTTGTATTTGTCACTAGTTTGATATCGGTTTGAATGAGTAAATAGTGACTGGTTAGAGTATCTTTAAGTGTTTTCAAGGTAAACATTATTAATTATTTAGATATTCTTGAAAATGGGAGAAAACTGACTGTGGCTGTACCCAGTGGCTTATGTACACACCACTTCTGAGTCTATGGTATGTCAGACTTTCCAATGGTTAGCTGACATTGCTGTTACCAAACGATCTCTTCATCCTCTTTTGTAGACCTTGAGGATTATAAGCCACTGAATACTTAAGTAATAATTTTAATGGAACATGTCCATAATAGGACAAATTATAGGATGTAATAATGCCTGAGAAGCAACTGTGGAAAGGAAAAAAATCCTTTCTGGTGAATACATAAAATGTTTTATCTGGAACTTTTTAGCTAGAGCCTTTGAAGATAAATTGCATTTCCAAGGAAGGATGCAATTCTACTTTGTTAGAGTTGATTTTGTTACAGTGACAGCGTGGATCCACGATGTTCTGGAATTCCCCACATTTGAAAATGACCTGGACACATTCTCCAGTATAGTATCTTGAAACAAGCTAGGCTTTGTACATGGACCCAACAATACTGAATGTAATGGTGTGACTGCATGACACGAGTGTCTGTAGGAATATGATGTCCACAGTGTTGTATTTAATAGCAGGAAGCTATTGTCCAGGCTGACAGAGATTACGGAGAGACAGGGAACTACCTCTTTACTGTTTAGCAACAATATATGTAGTTTTATAACTGTTCTCTGAACGCAGAGACTACTAAGGAAGCTCCATTTCTTTCTGAAACTTTATTGTGAGATTTGATGGATCTCTCAGAGCACTGACAATTTATTTCTTGTCAGGTTTTCTATAGAGGCCTGTAAGAGTAGGGAGAAATCAGATAGTCATGCTTGATTTATTGCATAGTAAATGCAACATGAAGCTCCTTTAAACCAGATGTTTTGAAAAAATCAACTATACACCAGTGTCTTTATTAATTAAATAAAAATAAATAACTGAACCACAAACACAAAAAAAACCAAAAAAAACCTCGCTGTTACTTTGCAAAGGCAAATCTCACAAGATACATATATAAAACAGATTCATTTTGTTTAGTTAGAAGTTTCCTTATTTAAGACCATCCTTGGTTTCTTAGTACTATTTCCCATTGTTTAGAGTCGACATCACCAAATTAATCTGTCTGTCTCATTACATTAGTCAGAAAACATCCAGCTGTGGCTATATCAGAGCTCATTCCATGATTCCAAGCTTCTGCTGCCTTAGGGAGTTTAACATCAACTACAATAACCTTGAAACCCTGAGAGCACTATCTCAAATATTTGTTCTTTCTGCATGCCATTATCTGTGAAGAGATGACTGCTTCTGTGTAGCTACATAAAACTCTGCATTTCCTACCACAGTTACTATACTATCTTGTCTTTGATCCTGTAGCTCGTACTACAATACATCTTTGGAACCATACTGGAAAAATAATGTATCTTGTTTCTTTAGCTGTTACCATCATTCATTATAAAGTTTTACAAATTCTGCTTCTCTTCACTAGAGCTCCCACCACTCCACCATCTAACTGTCTGTGGGGAGGTATCTGACCTCTTTTAAACCAGTACCCTATCCCTTGCCTTTTCCTTCTGATCTCTTGTATTGTTTTAGTAAACATGGTGAGTATGAGCAGAGGTTTTGTGGTGTTTATGTGCTGTGTATCCTGCTTGCTGAACAGAAACAGTATTATCACCTTGTAATAACTTCTGTGAGAACCATTTCCTGTCATTTATTCAGGAAACCTACCCAAAAAGAGGTATCTTGTCTGTTTAACATATCAAAGAAAATTACTTAACGTTTGTCATCATTATGCCTGTGTGGCTCTATCAAGCATTTTTACCGCTTGGTGTTCTCCAGTGTAGATGATGATTTCCCAATTCAGTTAGACTTTCTGATGTAGTTCTTTTGTTGAAGCTTATACTGAAGCTTTTTATAATGCATTTGGGGCAGGCTAAGCACTCATTTGAACAGTTTACATAGACTCAGTTGACAAACAACTATTCCGTTAAGCTTCTGTGGTTTGCTAAAGTTCTGTTAGGAGCAGTATGTGATCATCTTGATACTGCTTCATGAAATGTAATGCTCCTAATATATTAAGAAGAAAAGTTGTTCTGTTTAAAAAAGAGCTGTTACAGAAATAGGCATTAGCCCCACAGAAAAAGGCATTAACCCCTGCTTAACACATGGGATTATATACTGGACTTGTTAAGTTTCAAAGCTAAAACTTCAGAGAGCCGTTTGTAACGTGTGGTTCTTCAAGCCAACATTTGTGTATCCTTCTCTTGTATATTTTGCTTTCCAGGATTGAATCAAGTTCTTAGTCAACAAGCAAATCAAGAAGTGAGTCCGTTGGATAGCATGATCCAAAGGCTTCAGCAAGAGCAGGACCAGAGACGTTCTGGGGAGGCAGGAACCAGCAGTACCAGCCGGATAAGCCGAGGTAGATCCTGGGGTATGGCTGTTGTGGCTTTTCTGTTAGAAAACAACACGTCTTTGTGCCTAATTTCTGAATGTTGTGGAAAGGAGGTATGCAGCAATAGAAAATAAAGAGCATTCCCATCTCTTTTGTTTTCTTTTCTGCAAAATCTCGGGATTCTTAACATCACAAATTGTTCTTTGTTAAAGATGTTTTCTGCTCTCTCAGGGAACTTGCAGTGACTGTGTTCCCTTAGAAGGAACTACCCTGCTCTTTAATCTGTAGTTGACCACCTGCTTGATGGCAATCTGAATGGTCCTAAAAAAGAAAATAGGAGGGAGGAAAGAGGTTGGAGCTGCTTGTTTCTCAGTGCATCTGTTCCATGTTTCAAGTGTCTAGCTGGATTGCATGGTAATTTCTAACACTTAAAAAAATCTACCTGAGTAAGCGAGAATAGCTGTGTGTGGAAGGATGTGGGAAAATGTTGACATTTTACTACAATGATATAGCAGGACCATGTTTGAAGGATCTTGCATGTGTGTATGGTTTTGGTTGGAGTCATTGTTCTTGGGGTTTTTGTTGTTGTTTGTTCTTCATTAGTTTGCTGCTTCATTTTTTGTGGAAATGAAGACTGTTGAAGGAATATACCTATTCAGTCAGATGCCTCACTGCTGTGTGATATAATCTAGGGCACAGTAGCAATAGTCAGCTTGGCACAAAAGTTCCCAGAAGCATTTTTAAAGAAAATGAAACTTTGGACTGTTGAAACAATTGTTGCTTTTCAATGCAAATTCTTAAACAAAGTACTGCAGTCCAGTGGCTGTTAAATTGTGTGTTGTGGTGACTAGAGGAACTGCTGAAATAATTACATGCAGGTAATATTTGATTCCTTTTGAAGTAACAGATCAAATACTTGCTATTTTCTTCTAAATTTTCCTTTAGAATTTCAGATCAAGTGAAACTATCACTTTTTGACTCCTTAGGCTCTGTCAGCTCTACCTCAGAGGTGCACTCTCCACCAAACGTGGGCCTGAGGCGCAGCGGGCAGATCGAAGGTGTGCGGCAGATGCACAGCAACGCTCCCCGCAGCGAGATTGCCACCGAGCGCGACCTGGTGGCCTGGAGTCGGAGGGTGGTGGTGCCTGAACTCTCCTCTGGTGTGGCCAGGTAAGCACAGGCAAGCTGGCTGGCACTTGTAGTTTGGTGACCTTCATTAAATGGAACAGTTCTGCAATTCTCACTCTCAGAGAACTGTTTGTGTCGTTTCTCTGTTCTGTGGTGTCCTGTTTCTTAACATCCTTTTCAGTGTGAAATCCGTTGTTGGCTGTGTATCACTTGCAGAATCTTGACTTTATAGAAGTATTGTGGAAAAAAAATCGACCATTTAACAAATGGCAGAGAAATTTAACGTGTAACTGCAATGGGATTGAACTTCCTCCATGTTTTCTGACTTGTAAGGTTGCAGTGTGTGTAAACTCCATCTGTTCCTGCCTTTACATGGCATTTTACACCTGTGACACTGACTTAATCCATTAGGTGCTGAGGTGAATTTTGGTTTCCAAACCTCAACTTCTGTTTCATTCATTAATAAACTCTTGTGATGAATACTTTTACCCGGAAGTAAAAAAACCCGACTAGCCACAATCAAACATAAGTTACTTAATTTTCTTGAAATAAGATTGAAATCTTACTTGTTCAGAAAGGGTAATTATTAAGCTATATACTGACTGCAAAGAGAAGAGTTCACAGAATGGTATAAATGTTGAACATTTATTCCATGATTTGGATTAGATCCTCTCAATTGTAGTGTTTTGCTTTAAAATTAACATCTCAATTTTCTGTTTTCAGTAGGCAGGAAGAATGGAGAACAGCAAAGGGAGAAGAAGAAGTCAGGGTGTATCGATCAGAAGAGAAAAGAAAACACATAACGAGCCACATTCAAAGAGAAAACAAAATACCTACTTTCTCTAAGGTAAGTAGTCGCTTGTAGCTTGTTGCAGTAAGAAGCATAAGGTTTACCTCAAGTGTGTTAGGCCACATACATTTACATTTCCCTTCTCAGTTTTAAACTACTAAACCGGGGTACAGGAGTTTGTTTAACTCCCCAGAAGCAGGTCCCTACTGAAGCTTCACTATGTTCTTAACAAACAATGGCCATTATTGTGAGAAGGTGAAGCCCTGTAACTCTGGTGTTAGGGACAGGATTTGCTGTAGGGAGTTTTTCACTGTTAAACACCCTGCTGTGCTTGAAGGGGCTAATACAGTTGTGTGGAAGAACCCAAGAATCTTGGGTATTTTTACTTGAGCAGTATTTTGTATCACTGTTCTGCATGTTGAATAAAGAACTCAGTATGACTTGTGAGTCATTGGTGAGGAATGGGGATTTCTCAGATTATTTTTTAACAAAAATGCTTTCAAATAAACCAACCAATCCCTGAATGACAGAGGATGGAATGTGGCATGGGAATTCTTGCATTTTCAAAGTGGACCTGTGTTTGAAATTACTTTTATTTCAGGAGCATGCCAAAGATGATAAGGGAGATAAATAGTATCCTTAAGTAATAATGTTCCAAGTCCAAGTAATTAGAGTATTAGTTGATTAAACTACTGGGATTACAGAGCATTTTAATAAATATTAAAGAGTGTGAAATTTCGTTACACTTGAGGGTTGATTTGATGTTTGTCCTAGTTAAAAAAAAGAAAGCAAAAATTAAAATATTTATAAATACTATTAGGTGGAAATTTTAAGAAAAAACTTCAAAGAATCAGATTGGAGACTGTTCCATATGGATAAAAGCAAATAAATACAGCCCTCTGTTGTGACAGGTGCAAATGACTGTATTATAAACTAACAGGAATGAGTGGGGAAAAATGTGAGCATCCTTTTACTGAAGGTAGCTTAGTTGTATTTCTCCACTCCCAGTAATTGGGCAATTTGTTAAGAAGAGAATAATCTAAAACCACGAGGTACTTAATGCCTATTATCTTCGATGCTTTATGCAAGTGGTATTATAGGAGTAAAAGCTAATCAATGACAAGCCCATACTTGAGGAGAACATGGAAGGATGCTCTTCAGCCAGTGAGAAAATGACAAGAGAGGCAGTGGATCCAAAATGCTGAACAAAACCACAGGTTTTGCCTGAGCAGAAGTCACTGTGAGGGTGACTGAGCCCTGCCCCAGGCTGCTTGGGGAGGCTGTGGAATCTCCAGCTATGGAGATACTAGGAATTTGTTTAGATACGGTCCTGGGAAGTTGACTCTAGGTGGCCTTTCTTTAGCAGGAAGGTTGACCTCCATGGATCCTCTGGAGGATGTACCTCCTTTTGTGACATTGAGGAGTGTGTCCTGGAACCATTGTTTGTTCTGAGCTAGGCTGAGGTTGGAATATGAAAAATAATAATAAAAAAGCACTAAACTCTTGACATTGAGATCATAGTTCTTGATTTTTTTTGCCAGACTAATACAAGACCACATGCTTTGTGTTGAGAGCAAGTATTTGTATTACATGTATTCTACAGGAGGAACAAAATGTCTTGATGCTGGAGTGTGAAGTGTTTCTTAATTACAGCCTGATTTCATTCTTCAAAGCCTCATAAGAACCCGTATTCTTTCCAACTGACTCACTAATTNTACCCTGTAAAGAGTAAAGAGTTCTAATATTAAAGGTAAAAAATTCCTGTTATATCTGGGAAGAAATTTTTGTTATTTCCAGAATATATTGAACTGCTTGGTGCTTATTTTTAACTATGCACATAGAATGTTTTGTTGGTTTTGTTTTGTTTTTCAGCAGCTCTTTAGTGTTGGACTTGTGGCCCAGTTGTGCTACTGCAAAAGTTCCTTCCTGGAGTACTATTGTTAAATAATTTTGACTTTTGTGTCTTTACAGAACCATTCTCATGATCATTTACTGGACACCAGTGACTCCAGAAAACAGCAAGCGAATCAACACAGCTACCGTACGAGATACGCAGTAGAAGAAACTGCAAAGCCTGCTGAAGAGTTAGAAAATGGACACAGTTCCTCAGATGTAAGATGAAGCAACCTTATATATTCAATTTCTACTCATACGCTTCTGCTTTAGCTAATTAAATATTATTTCCAGTGGAAACTTGGGTAAAGTTTTTATTTGTGTGTTTTCTTTCACCTCTTTAAAAATGATGTTGAATTAGGTGATCACATGCTGTGCTACTTGTTTAGTTTGAGCTAAAAAGGAATAAGCAAAGGAGGGAAATGCTCATTTGTAAGGGCATTTTGCAAACTACATATGTGTGATGTTAATTCTTCCCTTGTGTAAGCCTAATCAGTATGGCCCATATGGTCTAGCAGGGTGGGCACCAGCTCTAGGTGGCGTTGCTTGAACAGGGAGGTTGGATAATACAATCTCCACAAGTCCCTTCCAGCCTCAACCATTCTGTGCTTCTGTAGATACAATAGAGAAATAAGAGTACATGAAATTCTTGCTGGGCTTCTGTTTGATAGTAAATGGAAAGATATGGAGATACTAAATTAAAAGGACTGGGAATAGTTTTCAGAATTAAGCTAGCCATTTCAAATGCAGACTGAGAAGCACTCAGGCCTCCACTGTCTCTGTGTTTAAAAAACGTTGCTCTATGCTGTGTGTCTGTCCAGACATAGACATTTTCTTCTTTTTATTTAAGTCCATTACAGTAACTGTCTGCAAACTAAAATGCCTTTTTGACAGCAGAAAGTTTTTATAATGCTGTGTATTTATACAACATAAGAAGCCTAGAATAGCTTTAGTCAAATTGTCACATACTATAACCTTTTTGAGTTCCAAAGAAAATTCTTTTTCCCTGCCCCCTCTGTGCCCCCTCGTTAGGAAGGAGAAGTGGTCGTTGCCAGTGGTGGAACATCAGAAGATGATGAACGAGCGTGGCACAGTGATGGCAGTTCTAGGTAAGTGACAATGGACCTTACAGAGACAAGTTCTGAGCAAAACAATTTAAATCATCATTTCTGTGAACAGTTACTAACAACTAAAACATGTGCTTGTTTAGAAGAAAAGATTTAAAAGAACTTGAAGAGTTCTGTCATTCCATGTCCATCTGTATTCCTAACCAGAGTTGAGGGAAGGTTTCCCGTGTTTGCCAGAAGCAGAATGGTTTAGATGGGTAATTCTTTTCAGGCACACACGTGCTTCACATGTGTGCTGGTAGTTTCCTGACTGTCAGTCTGAGCTGTCTGACTGCCTCTGCTGACCCTTGATTTGAGTTCAGAGAGGAAAGACTGAGGTAGCTTCAACTCACCTTTCTTCTTTAGTATTTTGTTGTTTCCTTTTTGTTTTGTTCAAAGCTGTTCAAAACCCAAGCCCTGAGAACAGCATCCAGGCTTTAGCAGGTGTGGCCTTGAAGGGAAACAGGAGATGTAATTATAGTGATGTTACAAGTTAAGCTTCTTGCAAGACTGAATTATCTCAGGGCTGTTGCTTTACTACCATTCAAATTGTAGGTAGAATATAGGGGTTTAGGCACTGCTTTTTAACTATATTATTTTATTGTGTTACATTATATAATTCAATGCACTCTGAATTGCTTTTTCAACTTTTGGTTTTTANGTGTTGAGAGCAAGTATTTGTATTACATGTATTCTACAGGAGGAACAAAATGTCTTGATGCTGGAGTGTGAAGTGTTTCTTAATTACAGCCTGATTTCATTCTTCAAAGCCTCATAAGAACCCGTATTCTTTCCAACTGACTCACTAATTTGAACTCTTCTGTGCATCATGGTACCAGCTAAGGGCCCTTCCTTGCTAACAGCCATGTCTGTGTTGAGGGGTTTATGACTGTGTGATTCTCTTCTAACATATCTGGTAAATAACATGCTCTGGAGCTCTGTTTAAGAGCACCCTTTTCTTGATGGCTTTCTTTTTTTTTTTTTTTTTNGTGCTACTGCAAAAGTTCCTTCCTGGAGTACTATTGTTAAATAATTTTGACTTTTGTGTCTTTACAGAACCATTCTCATGATCATTTACTGGACACCAGTGACTCCAGAAAACAGCAAGCGAATCAACACAGCTACCGTACGAGATACGCAGTAGAAGAAACTGCAAAGCCTGCTGAAGAGTTAGAAAATGGACACAGTTCCTCAGATGTAAGATGAAGCAACCTTATATATTCAATTTCTACTCATACGCTTCTGCTTTAGCTAATTAAATATTATTTCCAGTGGAAACTTGGGTAAAGTTTTTATTTGTGTGTTTTCTTTCACCTCTTTAAAAATGATGTTGAATTAGGTGATCACATGCTGTGCTACTTGTTTAGTTTGAGCTAAAAAGGAATAAGCAAAGGAGGGAAATGCTCATTTGTAAGGGCATTTTGCAAACTACATATGTGTGATGTTAATTCTTCCCTTGTGTAAGCCTAATCAGTATGGCCCATATGGTCTAGCAGGGTGGGCACCAGCTCTAGGTGGCGTTGCTTGAACAGGGAGGTTGGATAATACAATCTCCACAAGTCCCTTCCAGCCTCAACCATTCTGTGCTTCTGTAGATACAATAGAGAAATAAGAGTACATGAAATTCTTGCTGGGCTTCTGTTTGATAGTAAATGGAAAGATATGGAGATACTAAATTAAAAGGACTGGGAATAGTTTTCAGAATTAAGCTAGCCATTTCAAATGCAGACTGAGAAGCACTCAGGCCTCCACTGTCTCTGTGTTTAAAAAACGTTGCTCTATGCTGTGTGTCTGTCCAGACATAGACATTTTCTTCTTTTTATTTAAGTCCATTACAGTAACTGTCTGCAAACTAAAATGCCTTTTTGACAGCAGAAAGTTTTTATAATGCTGTGTATTTATACAACATAAGAAGCCTAGAATAGCTTTAGTCAAATTGTCACATACTATAACCTTTTTGAGTTCCAAAGAAAATTCTTTTTCCCTGCCCCCTCTGTGCCCCCTCGTTAGGAAGGAGAAGTGGTCGTTGCCAGTGGTGGAACATCAGAAGATGATGAACGAGCGTGGCACAGTGATGGCAGTTCTAGGTAAGTGACAATGGACCTTACAGAGACAAGTTCTGAGCAAAACAATTTAAATCATCATTTCTGTGAACAGTTACTAACAACTAAAACATGTGCTTGTTTAGAAGAAAAGATTTAAAAGAACTTGAAGAGTTCTGTCATTCCATGTCCATCTGTATTCCTAACCAGAGTTGAGGGAAGGTTTCCCGTGTTTGCCAGAAGCAGAATGGTTTAGATGGGTAATTCTTTTCAGGCACACACGTGCTTCACATGTGTGCTGGTAGTTTCCTGACTGTCAGTCTGAGCTGTCTGACTGCCTCTGCTGACCCTTGATTTGAGTTCAGAGAGGAAAGACTGAGGTAGCTTCAACTCACCTTTCTTCTTTAGTATTTTGTTGTTTCCTTTTTGTTTTGTTCAAAGCTGTTCAAAACCCAAGCCCTGAGAACAGCATCCAGGCTTTAGCAGGTGTGGCCTTGAAGGGAAACAGGAGATGTAATTATAGTGATGTTACAAGTTAAGCTTCTTGCAAGACTGAATTATCTCAGGGCTGTTGCTTTACTACCATTCAAATTGTAGGTAGAATATAGGGGTTTAGGCACTGCTTTTTAACTATATTATTTTATTGTGTTACATTATATAATTCAATGCACTCTGAATTGCTTTTTCAACTTTTGGTTTTTAATGTTTGTTTTTCTCGGGTATATCATACATAGTGATTACTCCAGTGATTATTCTGACTGGACAGCAGATGCAGGAATCAATTTGCAACCACCAAAGAAAATTCCTAAAATCAAAACAAAGAAAGCAGAAAGTAGTTCAGAGGATGAAGAAGGACCTGAAAAGCAAAAGAAACAAATTAAAAAAGAAAAGAAAAAAGGAATCGAGGATAAAGATGGACCATCAACATCACCAAAGAAGAGGAAACCCAAAGAGAGAAAACAAAAGGTTAGATGTTCTATGTTGTAGGATGCTCACCCCTACTGGCTTAGAAAGAGATGAATGATTCAGGTACATAACTTAATCCTGTCCAATTTGTGAACACATCATGTCTTTTACTGATAATAAATGTTAAGTGCTGTCTCTTTTAAGGCAGATGATCGATCCACTGCTGTAATGATAGCTTTCTAAATTTGATGAGTTGCACTTGAGGAGCACGTTTAATGTCCTTAACATCACTTTTACTCAGATCAGAAATTTCCTTTCTACTGTGCATGTGCCTGTATATTTTCAGCTATACTGAAAAAAGTCTCCCAACTTAATTGCAATTCCTTTTAGGTCTGCACAGTCATGTCATTTCTTTCCTGTCAGCTCCACAGAGAATGGTATTAGTGTTGTGGTTGCCACTCTACTTCATCTAGGGGAATTTCACTGGTTTTTGTTTTCTGTGTTTTGTTTGCTTTCCAATATAACCATGTCATTTCAGTTTAGATCAGTACATGGAAATTTTCAGTGTCTTCTGTTATTTCCCATGTGCTGTGGTTTGGGGGTGTGTGTTTTCATTTTTTAGATCAGAAAGCTTTTTCTTCTTTCTTTACGGAGAGCAGAAGTGATTTATCTGGTAGATGCTAATTGCTTTCATAAGCTCATAGCTTCTATGTTTGCAATACTGTATCATCTAAGTAACTGAATAACTGTATTTTCTTTATAAGATTAGGAATCCTCAGCACTCCTTAAGATTATTCTTTCCACATTTTGGTCCTCCTTA
>VYZU01030698.1:0-24440 GCA_013401355.1 Ceyx cyanopectus
TTTCCTAAAGCCTCTTCTGACTCCCAACTCCTCATCCACTCGGAGCTATCACCTCACATAGCAGAGGTACTGACATGGCCCTGAAACTACAACCTCTGATTACTTAGCCTGTTAATACACACAGGGCAGAACAATGGTGATGTTTCCATTCCTGAGATGAGGAACAGAGATAAAGAAACAGTAAAATATTTCCTCACTGAAATCTTTGTCAGAGCAGGGAATAATGCTCCACCCCTGCTCCATTATCTCTTTTCAATCAGAGATGTCCCCATAATTGATCCCACAGAGGTGGGATGCAAGTTTCTTAGTATGACAGCAGAAACACATCTCCCTCTCTCAGAGGAGCTGTTATGCCCTGGAGTCATGTCCTTCCCTCACCTTTCTCTTCATTCAGTCTCAGTGGGTCCAGCTAGTTTAATCTTTTCTTGTAGACCACGTTCTTAGTACAATGTTTGCCTTTTTCACAACATCATTATGACGCTGACTCATGTCAAATTAAAGTTCAAGTATTATGCAGGAGGCTTGGAAATGCCCTACCTGTGACACACAAACTGCATCCAGTCTGAAGTTAGCTGTAAATCAGCTCTCCCAGCCATGATGCTGGCTTTAAAAACAAATCTGGTGGGTCAAAACAAGAGCCTACCTTGGACAGACTGAAGTTTCTGAGCCACCTGTGTCCAAACTGCAATCTGGTTATGTGATCATGTTGGCTAAGGGAAAGCTGAGATTCACCAATCAACATCTGAAGATTGGATTTTAAGCAAGTACACACTTTTCATAGGGTTCCTAATAAGATGCCTGCACTGTCAGGCACTTTAAAGTCCAGTGCAAGGAGTGGTCACCATAGATGACTCACTCCAGCCTTGAGCCCTCCTTTATCTGTAAGTGACGTAGCAGCTCTTGCAATGATGGAGAAGCCTGGTCAGCAGCAGCAAGAGCTCTGTGCTTCTGCACAGCTTAACTCTCTGGGCATCCATCCTGCCTTGTAACGTGGCTGGTGAAGACAAATCTGAATTAGCTCAGCTTAAGAGCTGAAGGATGCAGTACAGACTCAGCAAAGCTTACCTGAAGAGTGGTTTTGGCCAAGTCCATGGCTCTAAGTGCTGCTGGCCTGTGTGTGCATGACATTGTGCAAAGCTTTCTGTCTGCTGCATGGCCATGGGATCTGCTGGCACCTGGAGAAGAGCTGGGAGCAAGATCAGACTAAAGTTGGGATTGGTGAGGAAGAAAATCAAAGAGCAACCCTGCTACCTGTTATAACCACAGGAAAAGATAAAACAAAAGCACAGCCTCCCTTGCTCTGACAACCAACATCCAGCTGCAATGTTTTTCTCCTGCAAAGAAAACATCTTTCCTCTGCCATTTCTGGTGCTGCTTCAGTTTTCAAAGAAAGGCTGCTAATGTGCTCTCCTGTTGACAGAGTGGACTTGTAGGATAGTTTATGGCACCTACTTTACTCTCAGCTCAGAGCTGTAAAACAATATTCACTGTAGCTACTGTGCAGGGCTTGGCTAGTACAGTCACATCCAGAAGTATCCAGCAAGAAAAAGAATGAAGCTATTAAAAACACTCACACACAAGCCAGGAAACATCTTATTATAGATCTTGGTTTGAAGCAAGGAAATTAAAAACCCCTACCCACACTCAGCATATGCCCAGCTATATTTGTCTGATCCATTTATTATCTCAGCCAATGCAATTTCAGTGTTGCACTACTCCAGTCTTTCACAGCAGGAAGAAAAAAACAACCAACAACCCAACGCACAAGATGCCATCGCTGGCTTACAGCTGTGACCTATCCTGTTTCTCTGAACATTTGCTGATCTGGCATCAGCACAATAGCAAGGGAAGCATTGGGAGGGGGTTGGGATCTGACTGGAAGACGTGGATTAGAGAAAAACAGGCTCTTTGTGCATCAGTGGCAACCCTGTGTCACCAGCACAGCAATTTGTTTGTGCGCTGATCTTTACTGTTTTGGTGCAGAAGTCATCACTTTGAATGGCTTCCTTCACTAGAGAAGCACCTCATTCATGCATTTTTCAGGCTGTGGGCTTGAAAATAAGAGCTCTGGCAAGGACACGCCAGGCATACAAAGTTAAATATGCAATGGAAAACATTACAGCTTGGTGAGTTATATCTCCCATAGTGCAAAGACTGGAAATCGATGCTGCAAGTACTTTATGAACAAGTAGGAAGCCTGGCACTGGATTAAAGAGCATGCAAGATCATGGGGAAGAGTGGGAGAAACCCAGCCGTGCTGTAAACTCAGATTCTCCAAAGCCAACTGCAGGTGTAGCCACACCAAAAAGCACCAGTGAGCCTGCCAGCTCCACAGGAGAGGTGCCATGGGGTGCTCCACAGGGTTTCAGCAGAAGGGAGGCTGTGCTGTACCTGTGCCCCCAGAACAGGTTCACACTGCCCCTTCTTGCACAGAATGGATGCCAGAAAGGCCTAACTTCAACCTGAGCCGGGAGCAATCTGTTGGCTGAAAGAAGCAAAATGGTTTGGGAAGCTACTTCTGTGTCCTTGATGCCTCAGGCTTATACAGGGCTCTGCAACACTCACTTTTATTAATAGCCTGAATGGCCTGAGCATTTTTATTTTTTGGTTCTCACGAGTTATTTTCATTGCACAGCTTCCCATGACCAGTCAATTTTGGGAGCTGATTAGACCAACTGGTGGGATAAATCCCCACAGATGAAAAAAAAACCAAAGCCAACCCACACCCTTAGAATCAAGAGTGTTTCTATAAAAAGTTAGGAACAAGTGTGTGGCATTGTGGGTACAAACAAGACTTAGCACGTATCTGCCTTTCCTCTGTTGAGAGAAGCTCATTCAGTGATGTGGCATTTTAAATAAGGAAGGCACTGGTTGTGCATCACATGCCACTTTTGATGGTACCTGGCCCTTGACTAGCCCCTCTTCTGCAAAAACTCAAGGGTACAGGAATTATATTTCCATGCTACTTCTGTTTTCTTTGTAATGAAGTCTGATCTGATTTGCTTTTGCATGAAAACCTGCCCCTTTCAATACTTTCAGCATCCTAGGGAAGCCCATTGTGTGGGACAAAGTCCTCTCAGAAGCAGTGAGTGCTGGATGGATATGGAAAAGCCTTTGGGGTAAATTGGTTCACTTTATTCCTACAGCCTGACTTAGCAGAGATGTTAAACACCTGTGGCAATGCCTTGGTCCTATAAAAGCTAACAGTAAAACCTTCTTGGATCCTGGACTTTATCCATGCCATGGAAATGACAAATTGTATAAAAAAAACAAGTGCTAAAGAAGAGCTGCAGGAGTCAGTGCTCAGGAAGAGCTTCTAAAGGCCTTTGGGGTCTGTTTCCTCCTACAATGAGGTATCAAGGGAGTTTGCAGAATGGATTTAAGCAACTGCAGTGGGTTTTGGACAAAACAGGGGTCTTCATTGAGATTCAACATAGACACACACAGGCAGGGCTGGCTTTTATAGGTACACATAGCTATGTCTTTGTGTGCAAATTCCTATACCCACTAAAATACAGAAGGCAGCCTAAAGAGGATGTATGGCACATCTCTGGGGGATGTGAGTGCCATGTTATTCATAGCAGCCCACGCTGACAGACAATTCCTCTTGCCAGGGCTATGAAGTGAAACCCTCAGGAGTGTGCTCCTTAACTCACTGTGTAGGTAGTACCACATAATCATCAGCTGCACGACTGCAGACTATTTCCTCCTCCCACAGTCAGTTCCTATTCTGGATCGTGATCACTCACTGAATGAGAATTCAGGATTCATTTTACACCCCTCTGTTTGCTTTTTTATTTTACCATACTCAGACTCTGCTCTAAAGACAGGTCTATTAATATTCCCAGGGATTTTTGTTTCATCTTTTTCCCCTGTATGAACAGGGTGAACAGTAACAGCACAGGAAGAAAGTTTTCTTGCCTCCAACTCAGGTATTTGGACAAAGACCTACCAGCTGACAAAGTCTAAGTCAGTCCCTGTCTTGGACTTGCTTAAAGCATATGAAGTCTTCTGGGACTTTCTCTGTAAAATCTGTATGAGCATATGCAAATTATTTCCTCCCCCAGATGCTTGACATAGCATAACCTAGAGGTATCAGGCTGGCAAACAGACCAGGAACCAACAAATTTCATAATTCCCAGCAGTATGAATATTAAAATTACTCTAGAAGAAGCTTGCCAGAATTTTAACTGGGGAAAACCAGTGTATTTTCACTACCTTTATTTTCAGAAACTTCTGAACTTCTCTAAACAATAATAATATATACATATGGAGCTAGAAACTGCCAACATGAGACATGTTAGACTCTTGGTCAGATGCAAAGCAAGTGGAAAGCAAATGATGGTACCTGGATGTGACATGTTCAGCCTATATGAGAAATAAGGACCACCTGATGACACCCCCAAAGCAGCTATGGGTCCTGCTCTCACAGCACACTTGGGATACAGGGAAGGGCTCCCCACATTTTGGTTCCAGTGCTGTCTTTGTGAGCAAGCAGAACCTGGCCTGATGTACTAAAGAAAAGCAGTGTAGAAAGCAAATCTGTCTAGTGCTCAATCTCCTAGACCATGATTTCTCAACATATATGACCATAGACCATATATGCAGCCTTACATGTGAGACCTGACCTACAGCAGCACCCAAAGCTGCTGCTGTTGAAAAGACAGGGAACTGGAAGGTAGTCTCTTCACAGCCACTAACAATATGGATGTTTTAGCACCACCCTCCACATAGCTGGGATAAAAATAACTGTTCTATAAATGCACCACTGTCTTCTGAGGTCGAATAAGACTCCCAATAATTTCACTCTAAGGCATTCAGAAAACAGATTACTATTTAGCTCACCAAAGCAAGCTAGTCCCTAGTTTTTCCTTGTCTCTTGTCACTAAGGCTCCAAAGCCCCTGGGGGATAACTATTTTGATAAATTGCATAACAAATTACATTTCAGTGCTGTACATCTCCATTGCAGAGTCTGGAAGCAGTGCAAGGCCCCCTGTTTCCATGAGTTATTTTCAAGCCACGGTGGACAGCCCTGGCTTTCTCAGAATCCATCAGCAGTGCAGTAAAAGTTTGCTCCTAAGCACTCACACATTCACCTACCACCACACAACTTCCATTGACCCAATGGGTCCTGCGTATTCTCCCCAGCCACTTCTCCTCACACCAGAGGATGACCAAGAAGGTGCTCCACTTGAGAAGATCTGTCAGCAAAAGGAAAGAGTTCACCTCATTCCCATGGTGGGCTTTGAACTTCTTGCTAACCACTGCACCTGGCAACCATCTGTGGTTAAAAATGTCTTCCCAGGAAGAAATGCTTCAGCTCAGCACGGGGAGGTCGGTTATTTTAAACCGAAACCCAGCCCTCCTTGGTGTCCCAGGAAAAGAAGCACGTTCAGCAGAATCACTCCTTTGGAGTCAACGTGTGCTATCACCACACAGTGTTGCTTTTGGCAAACAAACCAGTATCACCTACTTGCCCAGGCTCATCCACGTACATCCCTCGCTGCCAAGGGAAAACAGGATGAAGAAAGGATGACATATTACTAATCTCTAACCACTCATGTTCAAAGTGCAAATGGAAAAAATGAACACCCTTGACACTACGCTCCTCTGTTTATCTCCAGAATAAATGAAGCCCTAGCTGTGACTGGGTAACTTTCTCCATAGCATGAGTGTGCCTCTGTCCTAGGCAGAGGGTCAAGGAGAGAGATGTGGCTCCAAACCTCTTCAGCTTCAGGGCTTCTAGGCTGGGCTTGTTAATCACAGCAGTGGCAGGGATGCAGGGACACTAAAACTGAGCTGTACCAGGTGACCAGCAACCCCCACTGCAAGGCAACAGAGAGTGAAGGCACAATGTCTGCACTTCCTACTATTCAAGAAGACCCAGCCAGAATAAAAACCAGGAAACCATCAAAAGAAAACCCTTTCCTCATCCTTTCTCCCCCCTGGCCAGTCATGGGCAAGTGGTAAGAAAGGGGAAGCACCACCCTGCCTGCATCTCTCTGCTCTGGTCACACCCTGCCTCATCTTGGAGATGATGGAACTAGGATGTAACTTTGCATTTGCTGTCACATGCCTTGTGTAGAGTATCCTGTGTAAACACTGCAAATGTTGACTTTGCATTGCTGAGATGTGTGTATGCACCCGAGTCATGGCTCCAGTGTGATTGGCAGCCTTCTGCTCATGAAGCCTCCAGAGAGCTTCAGCTATGGGAGCTTTGTAAGCAAGGATGTTATGTAAGTAGATCGCTATTTTTGTTCAAAGTTTAGTTCTGTACTCTACCAGACTAAAAATACATGCACACAAAGCTAGAGAACACATTTCTAAACTTCATTAAATGGCTGTGCCTTTTCTCCCGTGATCCTCCTCCTGGTGGTGGCATCTGCCAGTGCTTTTTATGTGCACTGTGGAGAACAAGGCTTGTCCTTTGTGACCAGCCTCCTTCTCTGCCTTCCTCATCCTCTGAGGCTACAGTCTGGCACTTGGGACACTGCAAGGGTTTTAACAACAAAGAAATGTGGTAGCAGTGCTGGAGCAGAAAATATTATTACTTTGAGGTGGCCACAGGCAACTGTTGCAGCTCTGAAAACAGCACCTGGGGCAGCCTTCACCCACCAGCTGCAAAGTCCTTTTTGACCCCAGACGAGGAATAAGGGTGTCCTGCCAGGAAAGTGAGGGCAGCCCAAGAGGCTGGGAGCTACTGGGAGAGGAAAAAGCATCTACATGGTTAACAGCTACTTTACTTTAGCCCCCATGTGTCCACACTCTGGTCTCAAAACAGCATTGCCACTCCTCTGCCCAAACTTTTGAGGGATTTTGGGTCAGTTCCTTAGGCACAGATCCTTAGAGGTCTACAGAAAGGCCCTAGGAGATGGCCAAGAAAGAAATCACAGCAGGCCTTCATCCCTCCCTCTGTAAAATTCAGATGGCAGCATAGCCCTACCCCCTCCAGTGTCACCATTAGACTTTTCTTGTTGGCTGGGAGGCGATCAAGGGCATGGGAACAGCAGCCAAGATGAATAAGGTGTAGTTTAGACACAAGCTAAGCCTTTGATTCTGTTCCCTGAAACTTTAGACTGACTAAATCAGGCCTGCTATCATTTGGATGCTTTGGAAAACAAACCAAACCAAACCCCACTGGACTTCCAGGAGATTGTCTACTGTTAAAACTTCAGACAGTTAAATGATACTTGCTAATTCTGGTGCTCTGCTAGGCCCAGACATCTATCCCTGCTAGCAGGTCTAATGAGTACTTTGGTCTGCACAAGAAATGGTTATTCATCATCAGATCTCATTGCCCCTTATGTAAATGTTCTGCTTCATCTCAGAAGAAAGGAAGGGGAAGGAAAAAAAAAATCTATAAATAAAAAGTAAGCACCTATTTTTGGAAAAGAATTTTCTTCCTGGTGTATGTGTCTGTGTGAGTGTATAAACAATTATCTTCTGCATTTCTGTCAGCTTATCTAATCTCTTAAACAAATACCAAAGTTGTTGGTGGTGTTTTTTTAGTGTCCTTCATCAGTTTTTCCAAATGACTCCTTCAGGGGTCAGCTTCTCCAAGCACTACTACGTGTCCCAGTGGTGCCCATCATGGTAATCAAGCTGCAACTGATGCAACAAGGCAAAATCTGCCCCTTGGAGTCACTGCTTGATCCCATAAGCTGTAAGGACATAATTCCCCCCAGCTATCTACCTGTATTTTGATACCTGTTTACTGCACATTTTAATTTCACTCACCATCATGCTAAGAGGGTACATTTGGGGTGACTTTTGGCTGCAAGGCTCTTGTCTCTGCACCACCCGTCCCTTGGCCCATCAGAATCCTCTGCAGCACAAACCTACTGCTGTCACTGCCTCTCTTTCCAGAACTATTCACTAGTGCAAGACACTGCCCAAGTGCCCCTGGATGAAGCTGGAACAACCCATCCCAGGCTGGCAGGAGCAGGGAGGGCAAAAGGGATTTCAAAGGCAATGAGGTGGATGCAATTATAGATGGATGAGTACCCTGGGGAGGGGAAGAGGCTGGATATATATATAAAATTAAAAGCAGCTTCAGGAGCAGAAACAAGCTGGTAACAGCAATGGAAAAGCTCTCCACAAGACACAGCAGCTTCGTGTGTGCTGATAAGAGAGAGGGTTGAGTGAATGGACTATCACATGCCTGGACTGCTCACAGCTCTCCTTCCTACGCAAGCAACAAGCTCTGGAGGTTGATAACACAGGAATGTCACTGCAGAGCTAAAAAAAAATTAAAAAATAAATGGAAAAATCAAACCCTACAACCCTCCTGTGTGCTGCTTTAAATATTCTCAGGAACTCGGGGCTTTTTCTGCAAGAATCTGATTCAAAGCCTAGGGATGGCTCTTCAGTTGAGCTTGTGATAACACTGCTTACCATGCTGGAAGGCAAGCAGAGGCAAGAGGGCTTGAAATGCTGCATTGGCCTTGCTGCATGTCAGATAATTTTCACCATGAACAAAGAGATAACCAAGAAAGGACAGAGGGAACAGAATGACTCAAATGCTGGATTTGCTAAGAGGATAACAAGCACATTAGAAAAAAAAGTTTAAAAGCCATTGTCCTACACATGCCTTGTTCTTGATGTCCTTATCCTCAACCTCTCACTGCTGCCTGGAGTCAGAGACACAAGCTTGTTCTGACTTTGGGTCCAACAACAGATGTAGTTTTTTTATGAGGAATCAAATATATACTTTTTTTTTTTTTTAACTGTTTATCTGAATTCACATCCTGATGAAGTCAGTTTTGTCACTGCATTCAGCAGGGCCAGAAATTAAGTGACTTAGCTGTGGGTGTACTAAAAGTCTGTAGGAGAGGAAGACTTCAGTGAAACCTGACCTCCTAATCAAACATAGCTCTCTATCAAAACATATAAGCTCAACTCTCTTTCAGTGAAAGAGGTCTAAATTTACTTCATCCATTTACCCAAAGATCAATGACTGTTACAGGTCCTATGCCAGCATGAAGAATATTTTGAACACTGGCCACCCAGAGGTCTGAGCTCCCTTGTTCTCAGGGCTCCACAGAGTCCTTCAGAGACCTAGAAAATCAGATATTCAGGATTGAAGGCAGTTGCCTTTCATCCCACGTCTAGCTTTATACTTCTAACTACCATGGGAAGGTTTCCAGGGTGGGGTTCTGGATCTAGGAGCTGTGGTGTCAGGCTCCTAGCACAACATTCTCATGCCCTGATCTGGAGAGCAGCCTGTGCTACAAGTACAGTCAGACAGGAGCCACACGTGCTCAGAACCTGAAACAAGCAGGCCAACAAAATCTCAGTTTATCTGTTATAAACTGTGATAACCAAAACCTCTTTCTCAGGTGCCTGAGATATCTTTTACGTGAGATCAGTTGTGTGTCTGAATTCATCTTTCCTTGCTCAATACCACCTGCCACACCAGGAAGTGGAAAGGGAACCACAGCTTTTTGAAGCACACAGTGGCAGAAAGTGTTTCAGAGAGGCCACAGACACTTTGCTTCTCTGGTTAATTCTCTGTCATCTGGGGCCCAGGGATGTACCAAAGGGAGCACAGAGGGCTGGTGCCAAAGTGCTGGGTGCCACCCCTCATTCAGCCACCCTCCAACAGGTCTTGGTGGCTGAGTGCAGCCTCATCAGGGCTAGCACTGGCTCTACTCTGGGGCTTCCAGTGCCTCCTTCACCACACTGCATAGAAACTCAGAGCTGCTGGAGCTGGAGCTGAAGCAAGCACCTGCACTTACTCTGCACCAGTGCATGCTGCAGGGACTGAGCTCTCCTCCTACCAACTTGGTGGGAAAGTAGATGTCAGAAATCTAACAAAACAAAAACCTCTCCAGGCTTTCCTGTCAAAAATAAATAAATACAAATTCCCTGGGATGAAAGGGACTGGCGTAGACTTATGGTAGGGTCTCTGCAGCCCTGAACTCTTGCTCTCAGCTACAAGGTCTTGTTTTCTATTGCATAATGGAGCTTGGCCAAAACCTACACTACCATTTGCCACGCTGGCATGCAGATGCTTTTGCTAGAATAAAGCCAGACCGAGCTGTGTGAAAATCAGCAAAACCTGAAGAGCCAAAAAGTGAGGTTGCAGCAGCTTCTCCCCCACTTTCCAGGGCATCACTGTGCATGTGCATTCACATGGGCTGGCCAAACCCATAATTGAAATATCTTGACTATCACGGGTTCTAGAGCCAAAGGCTAAATTCAACTTGCACACTAAAGTCAGTGTGGTTTTGAGTGCAAGCTAGACTGGAACTTCAGTCTGGTGGTTTGGGGAGGGAGGAACAACTTGGTTCTGAATTAAAAAGGAAAAAGAGAAGCAAAAAAAAATGCTGCTATTCCCTTCAAATCTCAAGCTCTGTAGTAATTCTGCCACAGTGGGTTTAAACTTTGTGCAATCTCACAAAGGTTTTTCTGTACTCAGTTATCTCACAACTGTAGTTCAGTTCTCTGTTCTTAGTTCTGTTTGTGGAGGGACTTCCTATCCCTGTTTACTTTCCTCAAGCATCTCCAGGCAGTCCCTGAGTGTCTCACAGCCACCCACTGACTGTTGTAGAACAAGCCTATCACAGCCCAGTTTTAACAGTGTTTGGTGGATTTGCCTCAGCTGTTAAAAGCAAAACAAGTTCTGTCTCACCCAAGTAGAATTACTACAGCATGGAGAGGAAAAGCAAAGGAGACAGAGGACCTCCAGGCAGGAGGAAGATTTCTGGCAAGGAAGCAAAGTGATGATCACATAGTGCAGCATCCAGCCAAACTTTGCCTGCCTTCCTAGGCCCCAGGACCCCCTTTATCACTTCAGCCAGGACCAGCTGTTTTACCCCACTATCTTTTTTCCACACTTTGCCACCAGCTAAGATGACAGGTATATCTCACCACCTTCATTTTCTCCTGTTCATTAACTGCATCATTTCAGTAACCTCCTGCACTCATGGCCAGTTCTCAAGTGAGCACTGGGGAGGTTGGAGGGTCTGGCATGTTGGGCAGACTATCCAATGCCCCACCCCTCAAATCATTGCCCTGGTGTCAATAGTGGCAGAAAAAGCAAAACCTACATTTGCCTCAGTGCTTTCTTCCTTCTAATAATCATAGGATCTTAGAGTAGCCAGGATTGGAAGGGACCTTAAAGCTTATCCAGTTCCAACCTCCCTGCCAACAGCAGGGACACCTCCCACTAGAGCAGGTTGCTCGGAATCCCATCCAGCCTGGCCTGAGAAATTGCCAAGGATGGGGCTGCCCCCACCTCTCTGGACACCCTGTGCCAGTGTCTCCCACCTCCTGGGGAAGAAATTCTTCCTCATGTCTAATCTGAATCCACCCAGCTCTAGTTTTAATCCATCCCCTCCAGACCTGTCACTACCCAACAGCCTAAAAAGTCCCTCCCCAGCTTTCCTGGAGCCCTCTTCAGATCCTGGAAGCCACAATAAGGTCTCCCCAGAGCCTTCTCTGCTCCATACTGAACAACCCCAATAATGTTTGTGCTGTTCTTGGCTCATGCCCTTGTAGGGGTCTCTCAGCAGTACCATCATGCTCACAGAAGAGTCACATTTTAGCCTGCCAGTGACACCCACTTGGTGCCAGTGAGTGGCCTTTAACAAAAGGCACACATCACCCATGGCCAACACCAACTGTCACTCAGGACAGTCAGCCAGCTGGGTGCTGTGTTGAGACCACAGATCCATCAGCAGTGAGACTGAGAAAGCCAAGACAAACACTGACTAAATAATCACATCCCACACACGGTGTAAAAAAGATGCCACTACTAGTCCTGCAAGTGAACAACCCCAACCTCTGACTCTGCAGAGGGGGAAGCTGGAGTTCTTCCTACAATGCCTTTTTCAGGCAGCAACATCACTAAAGCTGAATTAGAGGGAAGCCAGTTAGATGAGGCAAGAGCAAAACTCAACCATACAATTTCATATGGCAAAGTAGCCTTCAAATACTATCCTCAGATATTCTGTACCCATGCCAGCATGAAACCAGATGTCAGCTACCTTCAGAGTTGATGATAAACCCTTTTTCCACCTGGCCTCCTCTTCTGAGAGCTTCAAAGAAAGACTGAAATAACCTGATGGTTTTCTGAGGTTTCCTGGTTACATTTCTGATAATGGCAATGCCTCGGTGGCCCCATTCACCCTGCAAAGGTGTATAAATATACCCTGAGCAATTCTCTGAAGTCACTTCAAGTAGTGAATGTTGGTCTTGGTATTTTCTTCTTGTGCAGCTTTAGCTGATACCTGAATTAGGCACTACAACAATTAAAGAGGATTTCTAACTGTGGTACACACTGGCTCAGGACACACAACTGAGTGAGATGGTGGGTAGGTGAATTATTGAAGAATTAATTTCAGCATCAGACATCTCTGTTCTGTGCTGCTACAGCAACCTTTCAGAAGGCAGAGGAGTCAAGCCAAGCTTCAGCACACAGAGATCATCTCCACTCACACACCCTTCCAAGGGCAATGAAAGGCTTGATGTAAAGCAATTCTGCATAAGAGGGAAATAATTTTTCTGAAGTTATTTTATGTAGCAAGATGCAATACAGAAAAGCTAGGGCATATTCCAGTGTCTCACTGGGGCTGCATTTCCTTTTACTCACCTATCATAAGCTGTCTTCAGCACAAAGTGCTAAAGACCCCCAAAAGTTAAACAAAAAACACAATTTTTCCAAGATTCTGTGTGTTTTATATCCAGATCCACTCTCAGATAAACTTCTTTGTATCTGCACACAGCAGCTTACCTTTGCACATCCACAAATTTAGCCCCACGTGTTTTACTTTCACCACAGCAGAAAAATCAGGCTGCAGAGATGCACAATTTTCTCCAAATGGGCTGATCTGAGTGCAGGGGTTGCAGGAAGATGTTACAGCTGGAAGTGCCTTAGGCACTGTAGTGCCAAGTCTGAGCACAACCCCAGCATACCATCATGCTCTGTCCCACAGGATCCTTAATCAGGCTGATTCATCCCCCTTTCCAGGTGCTCTTGAACACCTAGAGGCAGAAAACACACCAGGTACCCTGCATCTCCATAGAACTCAAACCCTCTTCACTCAGCTCAACCCCACAGGCACCCCAGGTGAGCTGCCCCTTCACCCTCTTGCAGCCCAAGTGACCTGAGCATCAAGAAATGTTTTCCTGGTGTTCTGCCTACATGTTCCCTCTCCCAGTTTATCCCATTGTTTCTACTCTAACTGTATTTAGCTGCCATACACATTGCTGATATGCTTTAGGTGATACCAACTCATGTTAGCAGCTTATATGGGACCCCAGCAGACATGGTATGTGTTCCTATGCCTTTCAGATGTCCCTGATTTCAGGTCTTGAATTACCCAGTGACTGTTGAAAAATACCAACAAGAAATTTAACATCAGTGGAACAAACCTATGGAGCAAATCACAGGCACACAAGGAACAACCTTGTTTTTTACAAATATTCCTGAAAATCAGTTGAAAATATATTTTTTCCCACCTTTTCTATGAATTTCCATTTACTCCAAATACAAAATACATATTTTAAAAAACTGAGATAGGGTGACAAATGTTTCAGGATATTTTGCTGTGGGCACCACTTAACTACACAGAGCATCATTCTGTAAAACCCAGAACTCCCTCTGCTTTGGGATCTTTTTAGTGCTTTAATACTTGTCACACTTTCTTCAGAGAGGAATTCATAGCCATACCCTTAACATGGGCATGGTAAACTTAGCAGACTTATTCTGCCAGATCTCCCCAGGCTTCCTTCCCAGAGCTTTGCCTCCTTCCAGGCATTTAAAGTTATGTGCCAGGAACTTTCTCCGTGGTCCCAGCACTTCTATTTAATAAGGCTCAATCAGAAACAGAGAATTTCTTCAACAAAACAGTCCAAATTCCACCTTGCTCAAAGTTTTTACTGGTTTTCTCAGTGAAAGGGACAGTTTCAGTGAAGATTTCTGGGCCAAACCAGAGTTGAAAACAGTGGGTTAAGTTTCTCACTTGGAACAAAACTCAAAGATAGGAGAGTTTCCATTCTCCTGGAAACAGCTTTGAAGTCTTCCCCACCAGAAGACCTGTTTGCAGGAGTTACACCTGCTGGGATCTACACTGTTGCCTGTCAGGATGTGCAAGGAGTGGTAGAGTGGTGATGGGTAACCCACCCAAACTTTCAAGACTGAATTTCCTATTACCCTTATACAAGCCCGTGGATTAATTAACCAAATTTTCAGGCTTTGAGGATGCTCAAAGCACTGTTAAAGGGTTAATACCAAGATTGTTTTCAGAGTGAAAGAAGGTCTGGCTACAACTACCCTTTGTTTCCCTCCTCCTCCCTTCCCCACCTTCCCTCCTGCTGCTGCTTTTATGAATAGATCTTTACTGTGCCTCGGGAAAAAAACCTGCCTCTCCAATGGCCTTGCTTTCCCCTGGCTGCTAAGGGCCATCAGAGAACCAGTCAGAGGGTGCCTTTTGTAAGAAGGAAAGCTTCTTCCAGGCAGAGGAAGACACTGCCTGGGGCTTCTATATTCACAGCCTTTCTATTTCTAGCTCTCCCTTTTCACAGGGCTTTGTTTGCTAAACCCTGCTCAACCCCCAAGGGACATTAGTGAGCACACTTGCCTCAGAAGCAGAATAAACCGATAAAAACCCTCCAACAACTCTGGCACAGCCCACCCCAGAGATGAGGGGCTTTGCATCTTACCTCACTGCCTTTTCTACTTCCAGGGAGTTTGCTGAAGACTAATTAACAGGAATGCCTTAGCAGCTTAAATCCTGCCCTGTGGACTCCAATTTGTCTCTTGAGGTGGAAAGTAGAAGGTAATCCTATTTTCAATACAGACAGAGGCAGACTGTGCTGATACTGAGCCCAAAGCAATTCGAGAAAGGTCACTGCAATAATGTGATGCAGAGGCTCAGAAAGCCCCAAGGAGCTGGCACGGGATGTTAAGGTAAGCAGCTCCACCTCTGATCACCAACAGGATTTCAGTCCATGACATCATCTCTCCCAAGCCTAGCAGAGATGGGACTGCAACCCTTTGTTCCCCTAACCCACGTACCCTGACGTCCATCACCACTGTTGGTGCTGCAAATCCAGGCTGCAGATGAACTTTGTGCAGGCTTTGTGCTTTGCCATCTCCTACCTTCCAAGTTCAGAATACCAGTTTTTCTCCATGCCTGCCTCACATGCAGCACAAGGATCCCAAACCAGACACCACCAGTTGAATTTTACTCTACATTTTAGCATGCTGACCTATGCTAAAAGCAGGTGAGTTTAGCCAAAGCAGGGTCACACACCCAACTTGACACCAGGTTTTGAGGCAATGCTTGGAAATTCCTTGTAATCACATTGACAAGGTGCCTAAAAACATAGGAGGAGTAAAACACTGCAGTCTCAAGATCTGCATAGGAAGGTATTTGCCAAGCTGAGTATTACCACTGTTTTTCTTTCCACACGAGCTCTCTAGATCCAAGGTGTCTCTTTCCTGAACCTCTTTCCCAAAAATTTTCATCAATCTTCCTACAAAGTTCTGCTTAGGCCAGTGTCACCTGGGAGGCACACAGTTAACTACCCTCCCATCCTCCAAAGGCTGCAAAGCACCCTCCTGGAGATTTTCAATCAGTGATTCTTTTAACATTGTTTTTTTTCCCCCTGACATCTCTTGAAACCAGCTGGTGCTGGAGTGCAAGCCTGTCTGACACCTAGCCCAAGGTCAAGCCAGTTATTTCACTCCTTGTCCACTGAGGTGGTCACACTTGGCATCAACCTTTTAGCATTTTCACCACCTCCAGCTGACTGCAGCCTCACCTAGGGAGGTTTACACCTTGTCAGTGTTGATGCCTGCAAAGTCACCAAAAGCATATGCCACCTTCCCAGCACTTCCCAGGGCTATCCTGAATAACTGCAAATATTTTTTTTTATACCATTTCCTTTCTGGACTTCAAGCCAGCTGGTCCTTCAGCTAGAAAGTTCTTTATCTTGGGTGAAAAATTCTCCTAGATCTGGCACAGCATCATTTTGATGAGGTACCACTACACATGGTTTCAATCAACACAAGAAGTTATCCTTTTCCCAGGAAGGGACTGGGAGGGACTTGGTTGTAGTCCTGGACAATTCTCCAGGCTCCCAGCTACCACTGACAAGGTTTGATCTGTCCCCATGTGTGGACTCCCACCCACTTCTGGTCTTGCTAGCTCATCCAGCTACTACTGGAGTCTCTCCATCAGCACCTAGATTACTTTAGGCTTTGCCAGGTTAAAGTCCAAAATTATATCCATATCATACCCAGCCTATCTCTTCAATTCTTGAGATCTGAGCACAAGAGTTTCCTCATCTGGCACCAATGAGATGAGAAAGTATTGGTGTGCCAAAGTCACATGTGCACAGCAGTATCAGCTGGTCTAATTGGAGTCATTTCTCCTGGCAATTTCCAAAGGGCCAATAACAATCTTGGCAAAGCCAGCTTTTGGTTTCCTAAGCACTTGGCTAGGAGATGCAGCAGGAATAGGGCTTGTCAGAGCAGCAGTGAGTCTTTTTCTTTTCACAGAAACCACTGAGCAGCTCTGCCAGAGCAATAATATTCCCTCACTACTGGTTAGTGCCTGGATGAACACTGAACCCAGAGGTGAAGGACTTTCATAGCCCATTACCCAGCCTCCTGAGCCATGCAGTTCCCAGCTGCCACTGCTCTTGACATATCACCACGCTACACAGAAGCTCAGTCCCTGCTCTTTTTCTCCTCCTCCAATCTCAGCTTGGAAACAGAGTGTGAAAATACATTTCCCTGTCTTCAAATGTTTTTTATTTTCATCCTCAGCAGATCTGTTCCCAAACCATCACCTTGAGGGCACTGGAAAAAAAAAAAACCACTCAGCTTTTCAGATGTCACATTTAACCTCATGCATGATGGAAGCTGGAAACATGCATTATAGAGATGTGGTGCTGTGGGACATGATTTAGTGGTTGACTTGGCAGCACCACTGCCTGGTTAACAATTGGACTTGATCTTAAAGGGCTCTTCCAACCAAAGCAATTCTATGATTCTATAGTTATCACTGACACTGTGGACAAGGAGCTGAAAATAAGTGGTATTGTAACTTGGAGACTTCAGGCACAGCCATGGGAAGATGCAGTGATCTCAGATCTGAGATCTTTTATCTCAGCCTAACTCCCAGAGGGCTGCCATCCTACTTGCTGAAAACTAGATACATCTTAAATCTCACAAAAATAACAATCTCAACCCTTTGTCCCCTAGTGAAAATCATGATTAGAGATGGTTACTGGAAATAACTGTGCTCCTGTCTTGAAACTTTACAAACTTGGTGACCCTCCTTGCTACCTTCATATGCCAGCAAAGAATGGTAGATCCCAAGTGCCAAGGCAGAAAATCCTTCCAGAAGTACACTAGTATCCTATGGGTACTTTCATCAATAGGTACCAGGGTTCTTTGCAGAGGAAAGCTTCACCTTATTCTCACTACTGCACTTTTTGGAGGCCAGTCAGGAGGTGACAAGGTCAAGTTTCAAGAACAGCAATGGAAATGAGACAGAAGCAGAGAAGACAGTCAGGGAAGTGAAGCAAAACTGTGTCCTCTGTAACCAACACAAGTCAGGACGTCCCCAGTTTCAGTCCCCCAAAATGGTTTTTCACAAGGCTGCCTAAAGCCATCCAAGACACCAGGCTGGGGAGTACCAAACCTACTATTCTTCCTCTATGTGGGTTTCCTCATTTTTATTTCTGTTTAACTACTCTAGAAAATACCAGATAAAACTGTGACAAAAGTGTCAATGACACATTAGCCTGCCCACAGCCTTCTGAACTAACCCAGCAAAGCCTAAAGCAATATAAACAATGATGGAAAGACTCAAGATGGGCAGAGGAAAGACCTGCCACGCTGTCAGACAGCCAGGTTTGCAGGGGAGAACATGTCTACAACTCCACAGTCCACCTGCACACTCAGAGCCCAGCTGTGCATCACTCTTCAGAGAAGATTTCTTGTTTGATGGGTCCCTGATCTCTTCCTATGCTCCCCAGGAAAGCATTATTGCACTCCTCTTCACACAGGGGGGGAACTCCTCTGCACACACTGGGACACCCTTCTTGTAACTATCTCTTCTGAGCCTCTTCCCAGCCCAAGCACTTTCTACTGAAGTCAATAGCAAAGATTTATCTCCTGCTACAGCTTCATTCCTGCCTTTATCCCAGAGGCCAGTGCTGCAGGTAATACCTCACTTCCAGCACAAAGGGACTTTCATTACTGCCCAAAGACCTGGTACCTGCTCCAAACAGCTCAATCTGATAGAGACTCATCTCACAGAAAGCCATTCAGATCTTGAGGGACATCACTATTTTCATGGAAAGGCTGTGGCTGTCCTTGAGACCACCTGCAATACCATACTGTACCCCCTCAGCACCACTGACCTGCACAGTGTTAGCCCTGCACCACTGAGCAGCCCATGCTCAGTGCCAATTAATCTTCTGACATCCAAAAATCCAGCACTGTCACATCACTGCTGGGCTGCAGGATAAGGAGCAGCAGGTCACGATGACTGAAGCCTCATTTAAATGCAGCATCTCCACTCATAGGAACTGCAAATATACCAAATAAGAAGGATGAGCAAAGGGAGCAAGGGGATTACTCTGGATGCTCAGGGCAGTTTGAAGGGAGCAGGGATAAAAGTTTTGCTTTGGCACAGGCCCTGCAATCCAGCTGACACATCCACACCCTCCACCCGGGGGTGCATCCTCACTTGGATCAACACTTCACTCCTTACAGGGTACTTCCTAATGGCCTATTGATTTCAATAAATGTCCCAGTAAACATGTTACAGAGGGAAAAACAGCCCAGCAGCAACTGCCTGTTCGTGTGCTAACACCCCACTGCTCAGTGCAAAAGGGAAAATGAGTTTTGAGAGGGTAGGTTATTGGCAGATCAATGTGATGCCTCCCCTCCGTGATCTGTCCTCAAAACCTCCTGCTTCAGCTTCCCAAGGCTCCTGCCACCCTCCCAGCACATCTCTATCCTCATGGCAAACATCACTTGCCAGCTCCAGCTCTGCCAGGGGCAAAACACCTGCCTGCCAGTCCCAGGTAGGAGCTGACCTCCTCAACAGCATGAATCAAAGCACCAGGCCTGGGGAACACAAGGAGGTGCAGAGTGTCTCAGCCACATCAAGCAAGGGGTCTGGCAGGTGGAATTCTTTGGGAGCAGCCTCTGCTGAAGAGCAGAGCAAGGACTGGATTGCTATTCTGGGGCTGTTTGCTCTTCCTGTTTGGTGTGACAGCCTCAAAGGGGAATTGGTATTTACAGGGCTCCGGTCACGTCATCCCATTGTTCCCGTGCAGTCAGGAGGCTGCTGGGAGAGAGGAAGAGAGAGCAAAGCATCTCAGCAGGCTGCCCCAGCTGCTGCTCCCTGCTAACACTGCCCCTTTGCAGGGAGGCAAGGCAAAAGGCACACTGAAGTCTCTGATTTCCCACCTCCTGCCACAGGAGAGGGGCAGTCGGGTGGCTGGGAGCACTGCTTCTCCCTTCCCAGGTGTCTTCTGACAGTGGAAAAAGCAAAAAGGACAGGGAAAGGTTCATTCCTCTAGCAATCTAGAGGATACAAATGCATTCCAAAGTCCTTGTAAACCAAATGACAGGAGCTTAAAGGTTTTTTTGAGGGATGTCAGCTTCATAGCTGATCCAAAGCAACCCCTCCTCCAGAGCCATTATGTTTTCTGATTCACACAGATCAATGTCATGCCTTCTGCATGAGCAAGGAGAGGAGCCTCCTGCAAAGCAAGGGCACACCAACAGGTCACTGAGGTGCCCCAGGAGGAGACTGCAGGCACCTTCAGCCCACCCTACCCGGGTCACACTCATCAGCAGGGATGCAAAGCAGAGGTTGGGAGAGAGGCAAAACCAGGAGTCTCACACAAGGAACTTGGGGAGAAGAGGGGAATACAGGATGGGACAGTAAAGCCAACGAGGCAAAGGGAAGCTAGGAGCAGCTCCTGCATACACAGGAGCCAACAGCAACAAGAAGCATAACATGAATAAAAGTAATTTTGGGGGTTACCTCCGAATGTTGCTCTTCAGCATTGCACATGTAAACACAGGAGAAGCCCCTGGCTCTTGATGGGATGAAGGGGCAGAAACAAAACACAGGAACATCTTGCATCAGTACTAAGCTACACCTGAAGAGAAAGGCCTTATATAGGCAAGACCAGCCAGGCTGAAGGATATCATTAAATCTCTCTGATTATATTCTTCACCTGTGCCAGGAGAAACCAGCATGTCCTACAGCTCCACAAGAATGAATGCAATAAAGATGATGATGCAGCAAGATTGATAAAGTATTGGGAGTTGTGCAAGTTGTCATATGAGTAAAACTCTCTGTTTCAACTCAGTCAGTAGTGGAAACTGTCTTGCTGACCACTTTTTCCTAGATTTTGAAGTCTTTTTGAATTTGTACTTGCAGGACCACCCTGACTTAGTGCTGGTTGCATCTCAGGGACTGGCACTCAGGCTCTAGAGTGTGCAGCATGAAAGCACACTAAGCTTGTTAGGCAAAATAAGGTACACGTGTACATCTTGGCCTGGGAAAAATGCAGCCTCCAAATTTTAACAATCAGCTCCAGAGGACCCAGGATGTCACTGAAGCCATCATGTAATGCTTCACTGAATGAGAACTTCTGCTTCTCTACACCTTTGGCATCGTTTTTTAAATGATGGGGTTTTTGTTTTAGTACGTGGTTTGTTGGTGGGTTTGTTGTTTTATTTTTTTTTCTTTGTTTCCTTTCCCCATTTCATTTCCTCTTTAAATTCCAAGACAACTGCCTGCTGTGGAAGGATAGCAGCTGGTTTATTCCTGGAATTAGCACTCAGACAAACACTGGGCTTTCTGCAGGAAACTCGGCTTTCCTGATTTGTTGCTGTTTTCCTTAGGCTGAAGCTAATATCTACTTAGAGCCAGAACAGACGTTTGGGAGTTTTGTCTATGGAAAAAAAGAGTTCACTCCTTGTCAGCAGCAACGTGGGTCCCTTCAGAAACAGAAATATTTTCACTCTTTAATTTCAGTGAGACATTCTGGCAGCATTATGAGTCCAAACCTTTGGCAGAATGATGCAGGCAGTGAGACAGAGAGAGAGAGACTTCACTGGAACATGAAGAGCAAAGAGGATCACAGCTCAGTGTTGCATGAAGGGCACAGGAGTCCTTCCCTCCCAGCCCCTGGCACAAAGGTAGTACAAGAGAAGGGTTCAGACTGGAGTCCCTTGTTCTCATGTTGAACAGCTCCTCACATGGCAACTGCTACAGCTCTGTAGGAGGCCTGCAGAGCTACAACATTTCACACTTCCACAAGCAGAAAGGGCAAAGTGTGTTCTGGAAGCTTGGGATTTGTGTTTTGGACCAAGAGCAAAGCTATGGAGCACTGTACTTTACCTTCTCTGTGACAGTGTCAGCTTGCTGGGAAAATATGACAGTCACCAGCTTCTATGCATGGGGAGGTTTCTTGGTTAGTCAAAGGGTTATTTCAGAGGACTAGAAGAAAGCAGCATTGTGCTTCTAGTGCCATCAGCCTGTTGGAAGAAAAAGAAAATGCTGTAACAAGCTTATTTTTTGCCTCCTGGAGCCAGGAATCCCAGTTAAATCCAAACCTGCTCAAAATAAGTGCTGAAACCTTTGGAGGCTGATCGAGTATTGAGTGAAGCTTATAAAAACTTGGAAGTTTTCACATCCCTGGCTGTGTTTTCTCCTGTCTTGTTTCAACAACAGCTTGAGAATGAGGTGCCAGACTCACAGTACTACTGAAAGGTGCTGTGAAGACTCACAGCCTCTAACAAAAAAGCCCAGAGGCATTTTCTGAATGGCAGGAGTGCTTTGCTTAGACAGTCTGTCCAGTTTGGGATCCCACTCCAGGCCCCCTTCAGGTCTTTATAATGACACTCTTAGGAAAGACATGTCCCAAGACAGACTCCTCTCCACTTCTTACCCTGCTGCTCACCTGCCTTTCTGCTTCCCTTGCCTCTCCTCCATGTCCACGTGCAGGCTTTGGCTGGCTCCTCTTGCAAACATGACCCTGCAGCACTTACTCATCCCTTGTATCTGCACAAGCCCACTCAGGAAACTTACTCACATAATTATGGGCCCAGCTACCTTGCAAACATAACCACATCTTTGCAGCTGGTTTTCAGTCCCCTCACCTAATCTCGTTACCACAACACCAGGGTGCTATCAGCCCTCCACTGTCCCATATGCTTATCATGGTTATATCTTTGCAGCCATGACAGAGATCAAAGCACAGCCAACTTTCCACACCATTAATTTAGCTCTCAATAAGCTCTCTATGCCAGCCATAGCAACCCTCACTTCCCTGCCAAAGCACCTTCAAGCCTCCCCAGGAAGGTCTGATCAAATCCTCACCTGCTCTAGTGAAGCTAATGTCCTCCACCAGGCATCCCTGGTTCCAGACACCCAGAGGAGCAGATCCAGAAATGGGGAATCCCTGAGCATGTATTGCCCAAGCATGATATACAAGTAGTTGATATGGCCAGTAGCAAAGCAACAAGCAGTTGTGCCAGGGCACACACACTTCTAGGTCTGAAAATGCCCCCAAGAGCTGGAGAGCTACACATGACAGGTGAAAATAGTGAGAAGAGTAAGAAAAAGAGCAAAGGTGGAGCTTTAGCATCTCCTCCTGCCCCATCCTGGAGCCACCAAAAGCTGTCTGAGCCTTTGTGAGGCCAGGACACAATGCTGGGACAGCCAACCACAAGTGTCTGCAAATCACATGTCCAGATAAAAATGGCAATAGGTTTGCTTTTGGAATTGAGGGGTTTTAAAAATAATAATAAAGCTATGTTTTTTAATTATACATTTTTGTGTTGGCTTTCTGCTTGATTTTAATATGACCCGGGTTCTCTTTTTTTTCTGTTTCTGAAGCTTCAGTATACTTCACTTCCTCAAGGTTTTCTCTGGAAGAGAAAAAAATAAAGTCTGGAAACATTCCTTTTCATTTAAAAGGAAGCTGAGGCTCCCTGACAATGGGATGATTCCCACAGATGGCCTTTTAAGGACACTCTGGAAATTACCAGACTCCTGATAAAATCATAGGAGTTGGCAGGGCCCCATTTCCCTTGAACAATCACTATTTCTTTGTCTGTGGGTATCTCTGTGTTGAAATGCCTCTAAAGTTCCTGCTATGTCATTGAATTTGCATGCACTTCTTTTAGGTTCCTTCCTTCTCCAGCCTCTGCCAGAGAGTAGACCTTCCTGAAAATCAACTAACCACATTCCCATAACTTTACAGCCTGAAGACCTTGAAGCAAATGAGCCTTGAAGAGTAATTGTAGCATTACAGGCACCAAATGATGCTGAATTATGCCACGCTTAGTGGACGCTGCTTCATTTGGAGAGAAACGTTGGGTAGCTGAGAAAAAAACCACTCCTCTAAATGATACAGCAATGCTAGCTAAAATTCTCACTGCTTTCAACTCTATTCACAAAAAAATATGGGACTCCTCCTTCTTATGTGTGGTAGGGCTGAACTAGAAGAGTTCAGTTTTAAACAGTTGAACCTGCACTGGGGAAGGAGAGAACTTTCCAACTTACTGTATTTATACATTTTCTGGAGCATCTGAGGTGCTGTCAAAGTTGTTGAGAGTGGCTACACACCAAATCCAAGCACTTCAGGTAACAAGCATCAGCCAGGATGAACCAGGTCTTGGAGGCAGATGAGAGACAATGTTTTCATCCAGGTGGCCCAGATGCTGTGGATTGTGTGTTGAACCACAATGAATCTTCCTAGCATGATGAATTAACTCCTGCTGACTGCGAGAGAGATTTTTCTGTTGTTTAAGAAAAATCTCAGTTGCATTTTCACTAACCAAGCCAAAAGAACAACAGCAATTGAAATCATGAAGCAAACATGATGGATACATGTTCAGTGATGTCTGGTGATGGATATTCATGGACTGAATGACCTTTAAGGATTCCATCCAAGCCAAACCATTCTATGATTCTGTGTTCACTAATCTTTAGCCACCTCTGTGTGTTCATGTGCAGGGTATTTTTGCATGCACTATGAATGTTCTTCATTATTATTATTATTATTATTAATTTCCGTTCTTCACATGTAGGAATCAAGCTGAAATGAAGCATTAATTAAGATATTAATGTAGAAGATAAACAGCTTGCTCAAGATCATGCAGGAAATGGGTGAGGACTGAAGGATGGGAGGTAGATGTTCCCTACCATCAACCATCCCTAAACTGGGAGAACTCAGTGATAGGTTTCCCAGTGCTAACCCACCACTTTGTGCCACATCCTTCATTCTCCCTGAGCTTCCCATACAGGACAGGCAGCTGGGAAAACAGCCCTGGAAACAGTGAGCACCACATCCTAGCCCTGCACTCGATGTAGCAAGAGTTTGAGAGAGGGCAGGGAGGGGGAAGAGATAAGTAGGTGACAGTCTAATTGAGGAATGTCTG
>VYZU01030701.1:0-15591 GCA_013401355.1 Ceyx cyanopectus
AATCAAGGACTGGAGTTCACAGGAGTTGGTTTTAGAAGAAATGACTGACGCAAAGAATGTGTTCAGCAGCTCTGCCTTATCTGCACCCTCAGTTATCAAGACTGCTGCCTCATTCAGCAGTGGCCCCACACTTTCCTTATTCTTCCTTTTAGCACTTATATATTTAAAGAAGCTCTTTTTATTATCTTTTACTTTACTTGACAATTTAAGCTCTAAGAGGGCTTTGGCCTTCCTTGTTGCCTTCCTACATGCCTTGACTACCCCTCTATAATTCTTCCAACTAGTAAGTCCTTTTTTCCATGAACTATATGCTTCTTTCTTTCTTGAAAGCTCCTTCAGAAGCTCCCTGCTCATCCAAGTGGGTCTCCTAGTATGTCTTCCCAATTTTTTTCTCAAGGGAATACATCTATCCTGGGCCTGGAGAAACAGGTATTTAAAAGTTAACCAGCTTTCTTGGGCTCCTTTACACTCCAGAGTACTGGAGGGTATAGGAGACAAAATATATATGATGCAAAATAGCTTTCTCCTTGGTTTTCTATCCTTCCAATATTTCAGAATTTATAAATCTGAAAGATTTGAGTAAATAAATATATAAGCATGTGGGAGGCCCCCTGAAAAAAAAATATACCAAAAAAAAAAATATTAAATAGATATCAAATAAATGAAGCCTTGGCCCTTCTAAGATCTATGTGGGGAAACAAAAAACCTTCAAGGAAGGAATGACAGCTTGCTCCTTTACACTACTCTACAGATGTTTGCATGGCTGCGAAAAATGCATCACGCTGTCTGGTAACTGTTAAAGCCCCAGTTCGACTGTAATATGCTTTTGTTCTTCTCAACTAATTCCTAATCCTCTTCTGGAAAGCAAAGATAATCAATCTCCTTTTCTCAGCCAGCAACAGGAGACAGTGCTCTTTAGTCACAGCAAGTGTCTTCTCCTCCAGAGACTTGGAGGTGACTGTCTGAATTATTGGGGTCCTCTGAAGTCAAGGAATGATGTTCACTGGCATCACTGGAGTATTGTCCTTTGATTTCACATGAGAACACAGCAGTAACCAGGGTCAGTCCAGCTGTGCTAGGTGCCTAGAAACAAACAGGAGAACACAGCAGTAACCAGGGTCAGTCCAGCTGTGCTAGGTACCCAGAAACAAACAGGAGCTGAAAGATGAATGTACCTGTACTTGGTTAATGAAGAACCATTAGGTATTTACTGCATAAAGAGAGGAACGTGTGAAAGAAGCAATGTGACAGAAGGGAGAGATGGGAACCTCTTATAAACTGGATTATAATCAGTGCAGCAGTATCATTACAGCAGTTACTGTAGAACTCAGCTCTGTGGGCTCAGAAAAAGTCACCGAACCCAACATGAGCAGATAATGATCCATGAATGTGCAAGACCAATGCTCCTGGTGCTGATCAGCCCCTGGGAATACCCACCAGAGGCACTCATGTGGCAGAAAGTGCTGATCAGGGCAGAGCAGGCCTGCACAGAAGGGAAAAGCAGCACTGCTGATTGAAGAGCAGAAGCAGCACACAATAGAGATGATTAAAGGATGGTGGTAGACATGGGGCTGCAGGAATAGCAACTCACACATCAGAATCACTAGTAGAAGTTGTGAAAGTAAAAATAGATGCTAAAGAGCTGCTGATAAGAAATCAGGAGAGAGGAATTTGCTGGATAAATGGAGTGTGATCAGGGTGCACTGAAATGAAACATGAGGGAGGCATGACAGGAGAGAGTAGATCCAGGTACTTGGAATTGTCTTAAAATATTAACTAGGTGATCTATGAAATATATAATTACACAACCTGATTTGGGCAAAAAGACTGATCCTATAACTACTGAGCCAGACAATGGGATTAGACTACGGAAAGTGCAAAAGCAGCTGATCAGACAGCTGGAACTTGGGAACAGGAGGCCATGCAGCTGCTTGCTTAGGCAGTAAGAACTCAGTAAGCAGAACTATGGGGCAGCTGCAGTATTAGACAACACCAAAATGAGGCAGCCAGACATGACATGAGAGCCCCAGGAACAGACAACAGGAATAGAAACCAGCATGTCATCAACAGAAGGGAGAAGAAAGCAATTGATCATAAAAACAACAGGATCTGACAGCAGCAGGGCTGGCTCTGTGGGATCAGACAGCTGGAGTAGCTGACTGGACAGGGTTGGGATCAGACAGCATATGCAGCTCATCAGGCAGGAGAAGCATCCAAAGCCAGCAACAGTTCTTAGCCAAGAAGAGCACGGTAACCCAACAGCAGCAATTAGTCAGATATGACAAGGGGAGTGAAGTCTCCTCACTAAACTGGTCTGGAACTGGCCACACTGGAGCAGAGCAAGCACCAGGATTCAGTGTAAGCAGCACTAACATGGACCCTGTCTAGAACCTGTTGCACCTTCCTGGGCCCTTCCTTCTGCAGTCAGCAGGAAGGAAAAGGGGAGGGGCTGTGGCAGCACACGCTACAGTGAGATGACTGGGACCCTTTACCAAGGCAAGGTCTCACATTTTTCCTCACTGCTCTATGAGGCTCCACTGGTTTGAGAGGATTGTGAGGAGTGATTAAATCCAGCACTCTCTCTCTACAAAGCACCAGAAAATGTCTTTTGTCTCTTTTTCCCACAGTGGCAAAGTCGTGTTTCAAGCTGCAGCACAGTCAATCCTTCAGTAAAACAGCAGCAAGACACTGAGGGAGCAGAGCAGGTTCCAGGTCAGTGTCTTTAGAGATCACCTGGCCTGCTGCACTAGTGCAGCCTGTGCCGCTGACGGAGGAATGGCACCGACACATCACGGAGCCCTTCAGCAAATACCACTGCTATTCAGTTCATCCCTCATCTGCTTTTCTCCTGCACTCTTCCCACTTTCTGATGACTGTTGCTCTTTCTATAAATCATAGAAATGCCAGCAAACATTTCAAAAAACGTAGAGAAGGGAAACAGAATTTTTCCTTTTCTCCTCCACTCTTCCGTCATCCTCCCAAAGCCATAGAGCTAGGCCTGCATGGAGGAGATCTCAGCCCTTTCTGCTGAATCCCTGAAGGTCTGTGACACCATCACCAGTTTAATCCTGCAAGATAGTGGTTAGCAAGTCACAGACCAGTTCTTTTACCATAAGCTGGTATAACTAGCACTATTTCTTCAGCTCAGCACTGTTATCTATGGCAGACAAGAACAGAAAGACAGTGAAACCAACACTGATAATCTTCTATCTATATTGACTTTTGGTAATGCTGGAGCTGGTGAAAATTTTCTTTGAATTGAATTTGATGCATCACTTGATCATCCCTCTGTGACTTGAAATCACAATAACCCGTTTTTTATCTGCTCACAAAACCTTATCACTGATTTTTGTCTGCTCTTACTTTGGTCTCCCATGTTTCTTTTCTTTGAAAGATTTTTCCCCACCTCCAGAAAGTCTCCAACATGCCAGATCATCAGGTGAAACCCATGGGATCAGCTGCACTGTATTTTTCATGAGGTTTCGTAGCATTCTACCTCTTCTTGATAATTAAAGCATTAATTTTCATGGCAAACAGAGAGTCTTCCCTGGCTTCTCCTCTTGCCCCATCAGAAAAACAAGGAAGTGAGTCTGTGAGATCTTCAGCTTCCTCCTCATATACACACATTTTGAAGTCAGAAATAACCCAGGATGTCATTCAGGTCCTGACAATCTCTCCTCGAGCTGTTCTCACCTGATACCACTGATCTGAACATAATTCTGCTGTTAACCTGGACTACTGTAGGCTGCCTGAGATTATAGGCAAAGCTCAGGAGCAGCTTTTAGTCATACTGATAACCTGCCAAGTTTGTGACTGGATAATAAAAACAGAGGACCTGTTTCTCAAATGCTCTCTTTTATCTGCCTCTGTGGCATATGCACGTTTGGGCTCTGCCTTCTCTAGCCATGCCAATCAAGCACACTTGTACCTTGACCACTGAACTGTCAGGGTTGGGACCTTGAAGATCATCTGGTTCTGAGCCCCCTGCCAATGGCAGGGACACCTCCCACTAGAGCAGGTTACTGGCCCTGAAAAAACTGGGTGAGCCTGGCCCTGAAAACACTTCCAGGGATGGGGCTTCAACAGCTTCTCTGTGCAACCTGTTCCACTGTCTCAACATCCTCACAGTGAAGAATCACTTCATTATATCTAATATATATCTTATATCTAATGTGTATATATCTTACATCTCATCTAAATCTACCCTATTTCAGTTTCAAACTGTTACTGCTCATCCTGTCACTACACTGTCTGATAAGAAGCCCCTCCCCATCTTTCTTGTAGGCTCCCTTCAAGTACTGAAAGGTTGCTAGAAGGACTTCTTGGAGTTTTCTCTTCTCCAGGCTGAACAACCCCACCTCTCTCAGCCTGTCCCTGACCACCTGTTTGGCCTCCTCTGGACCTGCTCCAACAGGTCCACACCTTTCTCACACAGCAGGCTCCAGAGCTGGACACAGTGCTCCAAGTGGGGTCTCAGGGAATGATGGGGAGAATCATCTCCCTTGGCCAGTTGGCCACACCTCTCAATGCAGCCCAGGCTGCAGTTTGCTTCCTGTGCTGGCATCCCACGTTCCCTCCCAGTTACACAGCACCTGAGCAGGTGTCCTGACCCTGCAGCCTGGCACAGGGGTCTGCTGGGGTACCCGGACCAAGGATTGACATGAGGAGCACCGTTTGGCTGTAAATATTTCTGCTATGGGGAGAGGACATGTAACTACAGTCTGAGGTAGAGAAACAGCTTGTTGCCTAAACTCCATGGTTCTATGCACCATCTAAGCACTAGGGGTACAGTGCAGACCTTGTCTGGAAGAAACTTTACACCTCGGATCAGATGTGTGGGAAGAACGTAAATTTTAGTGATGTTCCTTTGGTTAGAATTGTGTCTGTTAAGTGGCAAGTCAGCAGCTGCAGCATGTTATCACTTCTTAAGCTTCCTTCACAGAGCGAGAACAAAACACAGTCTGCAAGGCTGGGTTTGGAGAAGCAGCTCCATTAAAGTGAGAAAGCAGAGCTGAGTGTGTGATAGAAGCTGGAGTAGGGTGTCTGATCTGACAGACCTGCTGTCACAGTTTTCAGGCCATCCCTGCCATAGACAGCTGTACGAGGAGCATGGAAGTTCTGTGGGGAGAAAAAATGCATATAGAATATCCTGAAGATTTGGGGCATTAAAGCAATTTATTCTGCCAACATTATTGTGAGGACAATAGGTGCCTGAGTCCATCAAGCCTGGGTTCCTCCTCACCTGTATGTTACTCTGCTCTGCTGCGTTAACAATGCCTGAAGGAAATTAAGGATAACAAGCCAGATATAGGACATTCTCTGAGAGAGATTTGAATCTATATTCAATATACAGAGGAAAGAAGTGAATGCCAATGTTGCCTCCTGACAAATGCTGTGGAGGAGCCTCCCCAGGGCTCCCTTTCAAAGCCTTATTTAAAAGAAAATAATAGGGTTTGTTTTGTTTTGGACAAAAGGTGAAGATAATTGAAAGACAAGTCACTTGCAGGGCTGTTCACAGCCTCTCCACTGTCAGACTCCCAGCACCCACAGTCAGGGAGACAGAGCAGCCCAAACCAGAGGTGTAATTTCTCTCTGCAGCCCAGTCAGGTATGCAGGGCAGAGTGAGGATGGATTGAAGCTGAACCTTGGGACTCTCTATATGCTGTGATGGGAATGGGAGGAGCTAGATCCTTGTATGGGGATCTAACAACACCTCCTCCATGTAATGATCTCCCCCAAACCCTTGGAAGTGCTCTTTGTTGGTTTTAGGCAGTGCCCCAGTCACTGTGTTGGGTTTGGGTTTGGCAGCCAGGGACACAGATCGTGTGTTTTCCACCCACAGGTTTGAGCCCTGCTGCAAAACTCAAATCACTTCATCCAGGGCCCCTTCTTCAACCTAGGCCTACATTTCTCTTCAAGATAGCCCTTCTTCGAGTGAGCTGGCTGATTTCTGCAGTTACTTCCCCTTGCCTTTACTGCTTGTGCATCATAGCATGTCATTTACTGGACTACTCATAATTTCTAAATAGGCAAAAAAAGCCATATAGGAAAAATAGTATTTCCAGGTTTACAAAAGCATGTGCCAGTTGTGCAGCATCCTCAGAGCCATAGCCCTTGTCCCTTGGCTTCCCAAGTATTTGAAGTACTTCTGGGAAATAAGATGATTTGGTGCGTGTGTTAGTCAGGGAGCTGCAGAGAAGGAGTTTATCTGCCTTGAGTGGGCAGGACAGGACTGCAGGCTCTGCTAGGTGTAGGCTGGGCTCAGTCACAGCATGACTGGCAACCACTCTGCCCTGCCACAGCTGCCAGCCTGCCAGCTGAGCAGAAGTCCATCAACAATGACTCCCAGCAACAGATCTGTGCACGCAGGATCTCTTCTGCCACCTTCCTAGAGCATCTATAAGAAAGGCTCTTAAAAAAAAATAAATAAGAAGAGAACAAAAAAAAGCAATACACCCAGAGGGAATAAGGTAACTGCTGGTGCTGCAAAAAAGCCCTTCTGAAATACCAGCAGCATCTGGAAACTCAACGGTGATCCATTTCCATTACTTAGAGTAAGTCCAAAACTTAAATCCTCTTTAATTTTACTGCCACTACACAGCCCTCACATTGTGTTTAGCAAATAAGCTAATGCGTGTACAGAAAGAAGAAAGCTATTTTCTGCTAAATAAGTAGTCTTTGGGTTCCAGGTTAATAGGCAATTGTACACAGCAGCTGCCAGGATATCATCCTTTGTAGCACGAAACATACTTGTTTCAACTGTGTACTGGCTTGTAGATCTTTGCAGCAAAAAATCTTTCTGCAGTTTGTAGCTACAAAAGCATTTAAAATGTAACAAAAACAAACAGGAATAATTGTCTACAGATGAAAGAAAAATGAGAGAAAAATAACAGCTACAATAATAGGATGTAGCATATGATAAATTCCAGAAGAGTCAATCTCTTGAAGAAGGAGAAAAGGGTTGTGTCATAAAAGGTTTCAGTTCCACAGAAAACGTTCAGATGCCTTTGGAAATATCTTGACCATTGTATTTCCTTAAAAATAAACTTTTCTATGTTCTGAGTTTTATTGGAGGGGATACTTCCATTGTTTACAACACTCTAAACTTCATCAAACCCTTGCATTTATTGATGGAGACAACGGGTCTTGCTTCTCATTCTGATGACGTCGCCACGTCAGTGAAAACCCCAAGGAAAAGCCAGTGGTTTTGTTTGTGGAACCTCCACTGCCACAAAGCTGAGGTACAAGGTCAAAATCATCCCTCTCTACATTGAAATTTACCCTGATACAGCTGCCTTTGGGTAGGTTGTTGTTTCTGAAACTGGGAAAAGTCACAATGCACATGTCCCAGGTTACTGTGGGAAAAACATGAGTGGAAGGCTTTCAATACCTGTAGTATCAAACAGCTATTAAATGCTACTTCTTTTTGTCTTTGTCCCATCTGTCCCATCTCTTTCTGTTTGCCAACAAATTCACGCAGGTAAAAATTACTTCAGATGATTTATCCTTACTAAGCAACAAAAAATCCTGCATTGTTCTAGACAGATAATATTAGATAATAATCTAGGTAGATAATCATTCTGAAGTTACATAAATTAATTTCAGCCTCAGTAACAGTAACTATTCCTGATTTGCACTAGTGTCAATCAGGGAACAGCCAGTTATAAGATTTTACCAATTCTAACGTCTTAACCAGTTCTCAGCTACTGACCTGGTACTGTAATAATTGGGAATAAGAGCAAATCCTTGGAGAAGCTGTCAGCAATCATGCCATACAGACATGGAAATGCTTTTCCACAGTAGCCTATTTATTGAGCAGGAATTTTCAAGACATTTTCAAAGGACTTTCTTATTAACTGCCCACATCTTTGGTATTAATATAGTGTTGGTTTGTGTGTCCACAGTGCTCCCATGATAACCAGGTGTGGTGTGACTTCCATGAAGTCATCATTTGCACCATCAGTGTGAATACATCATTTCTGTATCAGTGTTGAAACTCTGGAAGTTTGACCTCGGTGGGATCATAAACTCACATATCCAGACTTGTATTTCATATTCTTGCTGAAATATATTATTGCATTTTTAGGTATCTCCTACATATACAGACAATATATTATGGAATACATTCATTATGGTTGACACCCCTGGCAGAGTGATTATACCTGTGTCTTAATACTCAAAACATTTTCTAATGGACCTGAATAATTATAAACACAGCCTAGGAGAACATTTCTATTTGTCTGTAATGTAAACATTCTTGTATGAGCAGTACAAGGCATCTCGGATCAGGATATGTACATTTACACCTCAGCTGATGGGAGAACTTGGGCTATTACAATATGAAAGAGCCTTGCCCACAATGCTTAGAGAACAGGAGAAAGAAACTCATCTTTAAGCTGCTGTGTGCCCTCATTATACTTGTTAACAAGTACAGTAATAACAATAACATCTATCATCTGACATCTTTTCCCTCTAAAAGGAAAAATTTGTAATTAACTTACATGAAGTAAAATCTTGATAATTAAATGAAAAGAGAAATTAATTAGAAAGGAAAATAAAATCATGAACAAACTTGATGAAATACAGGAGAACTCTTAATTTCACTGAAATACTACAACTAGAAATGGCTGGCAAGCAAGGTGACAGAGAAGCTGCTCCCTGATACTCTCCAAAACACAGCTTCACACGCTGCATTGCCAATAACCTTCTGATACTGACTTTACTAGAGATTTTGGGTTCAAAGTTCAATGCCAGTAGTTCATTGGAGAAGACGTTCAAATTCCAGCCTGAGTTTCATTTCAAGAAAATGATTCCTTGTGAGATTTAAATAAAACACACACAGCTATCATTAACAGCCATGCACGAGATGTTCTCTTTAGAATGCTCAGTGATAGCCAGTCCTCTGGAGTCAATATTTTCTAATTTCAGTAAGGCAGGAGCAAGCATAAAGGAACTTCTGTAATAGTATTCCATCTTTACTCTAAATGCAATATCTCTGGAATAAATACATATACAATCATTCAGCTCTGCTCTCACCAAGTCAGTGATCAGAAATTTAGCCAGCATGGAAAAACAAATAAATAGATGGCACCCTCCAGCTCTATGCCAACAGCACGTGACTGACTTAGCTGCAAGGGAGCCCTAGAGACTGTCTGGAGGCTGGCTGAGTTCCATGGGCTGCATGGCAGTCTGAGCTGGCAGGACACTGCTCCTCTAGCCCATGGAAGCAGGGCTAGCACCAGTTGCCTTTCAGTACTAAGCACATATCCCATGAATCAGAACCCATGGGATTAAGAGCTCTGCTCCTGTTGTGGTGTGTATCCCATGGGTTGAATATACACGCTGTGATTCATTAGTCTGTTTTTACTTTCCTGCTTGGACTGTACACATTGTCTGCAGTAGACAGTGCTCCAGAAGGCAGGTCAATAAGCACTAGGCATAGAAGCAGGGAACATGAAGATCATCACTTGTTTCTATCTCCACCTCAGAAGGCCTTAGACCTGTCAGGCCTAGCTCAATTAATGTTCCCTGACTAAGATGAAGGGAATCCCTTCCACACAGGTTTAGCAGACCAGTAGATCAAGCTGTAAGTGCCTTTAGGAAAGGTTCAGCAGAACCCACAAGTTGTCAAGGCCTTGCACTGGCCCCACTGATTTCTGTTACTGGGAGAAAACTATAGAAACACAACCAGTTATGGCCAGTTCGGTCAGTTAGGAAGCAGGGTCTAAATCACTTTCAAAATATAGCCACACAAGACTGGGTGTAATTCTTGTCAAGGCTATACACTTAAACCAGCTACTTCAAGAATCTGTGTTTTCGTAAGATACATGGAAGCATGGAAAAATCCCACTATGGCTATGAGGGCAGAAAATTGCTCCAAAGTAAAGAAGTGATTAACCACAGGATTCTATTCTATTTTGTATTGCATGACCTGCATAGTATATTTCACATTATAGTGTCACAACTGACAAGAGAAGCAAGACCAGACAGGGATATTGTGCAGCACTGCCAGACTGTGTCAACTTGGACTTGGTTATGTCCTGATTGGAATTGAGAGTTGTCAAGAGCATCAAAATCTTGGAAATTATAAGACAAGATTTCAAAGAAGAACAAAACAAAAGAAACAAACCCAAAACTAAACAAAACTGCAAAAAAAACAACCAAACAAAAAGAAACAAAAAAAAACCCCAAACTATTTTTTGAAAGTAAAATACGTACAAAGAGTTTTGTGGAATGTGGAGCATATTAAAGCAAGCTTAGATTCTTCCAAGTCATGAACTTTCAAACCGCCATGGATAGACATGGTGAAAAAGTACTTACTGATAAGCCACCTAAAATCCTTCACAGTGGAAAGCTTCAAAGCAGTGTCAATTCTGCAGGCAGGATACGCATATATCCTTTTTTTTATGACCTAGGGCCAAATCTTCAGCCAGTCCAACTGACAGTAGATTCATTATCTCCAATGAAATGCTGCTGGTCTGCACTCTGAGTACTGACCTGTAATCTTTTAATACACCTTGGCTGATGAGTGCTGATTCTGCTTTCTATAACCCTTGCATGATATTATTCCATTTACTTTTGTGACACTCATTTGCTCAAATGCGAAATCCAGGTCTGGGCAGACTGAGCACAGAAGCCACCTTGTGGTAGGTAGAGACCCTGTAGCAGCTGCCAGATGCACTCGATGCAAGGGGGCAAAACCTGCCAAGCAAGCAGTGAGAGCTCCACAGAAGAATAAAGCCCAGTCCTGTACCCGGCTACCAACAAACCGCCAGCACCACGTATTCATTCCAGCATACCCAATTCTGCCTGTAAACTCAATTCCTGCTGCACTCTCAACAGCAGCTGCCCCTGAAGAGATGGGGAATAAATGTCACCTCTGAGTCTGTGCCCACACGGGCATCGCGTGTGCCCTTGTGCTCCCACTCACAGACAGCTTGTTCCTTACAGGAATGAGGAACTTCACACAGCCCTGACCGGCCTGGATTTCTCCTCCAAGGTCTTCCAGCCTCACCTGACTGGGCTAAAAGCCCTAAGGGGATGGTAGAAATTCCACAAGTACTCTTGGCTCTACCCAACCAGTGGCTGGAGCAGCAATCCCAGGGGAACTCAAAAATGCAGGTGTCGCCTAAGAGAAAAAAAAGAGGGGGAAAATCTTCTAAAGAAAGCAAATATGCTTTAGCCTTCTTTGTACTAAAAAAAACCACAACAAACAAACAACAAACAACCAAACAAAAAACCAGAGAGAGAAAAAAGAGTTTGGTGAAAGTATTCCAAACATCTCAATGTCAAACAAACAAACAAACCCACAAACACACACACACCCCCCCAAAAAAATCAACCAACCCAGAAATAAAGCTTTTGGCCAGAATACAGTTTTTGCTTACTACAATTGTATGAAAACCATAATAAAATAGAAATGTTTTGAAATCTGAATTCTAACAGTCTCAACTGCAACAATTTCTTACAAATATTAGACTGAAAAATAGTTGTAAAAAAAATCTCTTCAATCTACAAATTCTAAATGAGTCCTTTAGGTAAACAAAACAAACATGATGAATGATGGCCTGAATTATTTTCTTTATGGCATTGATGACATATTTGCTCAGTCTATTTGTGGAAAGAAAGACTCATTTGCTTGTCTTTTTGGCACTGTTGAGACAGTAGAATTGATAATCATCTTCTTTCTCAATTCTTCATACATCACCCCCAGAACAGACTGCCCTGTGGAAAACCAACAGGGCTGTTATGCTCAAGAGTCAATGTTCAGGGATTCTTCCTGGAAAATGCCTGCAGAATGCTGTGAGAACCCTCAGAGCAACCCTCAGAGCACAGCACTCAAGCTCCTGGCTGCAAGAGGTACCTACACTATACCTTTGTCTCCTTTGAACTGCACACCATCAATCCAGAATGATCCACTTTGCAAGGCACAGAAGGAGGGCAGGAGAGCAACAGTGGACAAGTCAGGATGCCAAGGCAGTGCCTCTCATTGATGACAGCCCACCGAGAATTTTCCTGATGTTTGATGACACTCCCTCTGAAGTCCAAAAGACCCTGCCTGTGCCAGAGCCATGTCTGGAATCTTTGTTCAGCTGGGTAACAGATTCCTCAGCACTGCTACCGTCTGTTCAGCACAGGGAGCACCCTGCTCTCTGCTCAGGGTGTGTGTTCTCATGGCTCAGCAGGCTGCAATCCTCTGGTGGTAGATCTACACGTATTTTAGCAAACTGGTTATTCTGATTATTTGTGGAACAAAGTCTTACAGCCCAAACTTCAGCTGTTGCAGACACAGCCATCCCTGTCAATGTGTTTTGTAACACATCTCCATTAATTTTACAGATTTTATGCACAAATATAAAGCACTTTACATCCTATGTGCATTTCCAAAACCTAAGAGCAATGTGTGTTTTTTTTCTACCAGTCCACTAATTCATAACAGAAAAGCTGCTTTATTTCTCAGTTCACTTGTGGACAGCAAGGTGATGAGTTTTAAGAGGAAATATTATTTTTTCAGCATCTGTAGCATACAGACACTGGTTACTCTTTACTCTTCTGAGGATCTAAAAACATTTCAGAGAAATGGAAACATTTCCATGTTTTCTTACTGCTTGCTTTTTTTTTTTCCCTGCCTCTTTGTTGAAGGAATTGAGAAGATAGAGAGAAGACCCTGAGCACAGATACCTCCACCCACGCCCTCGTTTGGCTTGCTAGAACCACCTGGAATGGAGGAGCAGTGACCAAGTGAAGGACCCCGAGCTCCTGCAGCAGCAGGAACATCTTGACGAGGCTCTGCAGCAGCACTGGGGTCTCTGGATGGCTGGTGAGCTATGCAGGAGGAGGACCGACGTGGAAAGCAACCTCGTGATCAAAGACAAAGGGAAGAAACCAGCAGCCAGATGGATGGGCAGCATCAGTAACCAGAAGATGCACCAGAAGCACCAATTCCCAGGGGCAGGCAGCAGCAAGACCAAGCCAACAACGAGTCATAGGGAACGGACAATAGAAAGTTCAGGTTTAACCTAACAGAAAAGCAGAGGAAAGCAGGGACACAGAGAAAGGTCATATAGTCTATGCCTCATTTACTTCAGTTTTCCCCCAAATCTAATTAGCGATCATAAACACAATCAAATTTAACAAGGTATTAGGCTAAACCAGAGAATATGTTTAAAAAGTAGAAATATTCACCTTGGCACAGATTTCAGCATGGACTATGTGAGGCACTAGCAAAACAACCTCTGTACCATCCAAGAGGGTGTATATGGAATGTGGGATGGTCCAGAAGGCCGCAGAATGTCAGATACAATATTTATCCTGAAAAGGAAAATAGAGGCCCCTGGAAATTAGTGATCAGTTACTCCAGCTGCAATATCTCAAAGGCACTAAGAAATATAATTATCATTTCTGAGGCAAAGAGAAATAATGGAGGAATAAAAACTGTTCCTGACATGAATCTGACAAGGACAAACTATATCAAACAGATTTAATTGTCTCTGGGTAACTGGTCTACTGGAAAAGGGAAAAGTGTTAAAAGTTTCATGTGTTGCTATGATAATAAGCACAGTCTAATACATCTAATAAGCATATTAGTTAAAAAAAAAAAAAGCTACAAGCACTCACTATAATGCAGATACTTAACTGGATGCAAAGCAGCACTGGGAGAGCAATGATGACTGATTTGCTGGCAAGCTGGCTGTTGCAGTTTCACAGTGTCTGCTCCAGGACCAATGCTGTTTAACATTCCCTCTGGGATGTATTTATGAAAGATCACCCATAAAAGGCGTGCAGGGTCCATCTACCTATGAGAGGGTTTGGGAGTGCTTTGGAGCAGGATATTAATGAATAGCTCTAAATCAGTAGGTGTGGTCTGTGTCTCCCCCAGAAGAGTGTGGGTGTTGTGCAGGGACCATGGAGCAAAGGAAGGAGTTTATAAATCTATCACTCTGTTCCACCTGCTGACAGTGTAGTTTGAAACTCTGAAATAGTTTAGAAACAATATTTCTGTCTAGTTCTGGTTCTGGTTCTTGGGCTGAGGTCTAAAGCCCTGACTTCCACAGGGGCTGGGGTGCAAAGTTCAGGCAGCTCATGGCAACAAGCTTTAAAAAGTCACTGACCTTCTGTGGAACTAAAATTCAGGGTCTAAACATGGGAGAAAAGAGCAGCAGTGGGTCATTTTATAAGGCATTTTTAATGGAATGTTTTCCACTAATCAGTTTGCAGAGTCTGCAATAGACAAGAATACAAAGTGATTTTTGGAAACAGGTAAAGAAGCCCATGAGAGTTTGTTCTACGTTCAGCAAACACCACGACTCTCCAAAGCAGGAGGTTACATTGCCAGTTAACATCTCAGCCCAAGATTGTCCAATAAACTTCCACACCCCAGGGAAATAAAAGGCGAAGCTCACCTTGGTGAGTGATTACTGCAAATGAAGGTCGTCCAGAAGCTGAGCACTTGTATCCCCTGAGCTCACTTTGTGGTGTCAGGCTCCATGTTATCATCCATAGATTAAACATCACCAGGGAGCAGAGCCATGCACACTCCATTTTCCAAGGATTTCCTTAAGTAAATCAGGCTTTGCCTACAGAGGAGCAGAGTCAGTACAGAGCCGTGGTGCACAGTGCCAGAGCTGTGCCCCGCTGCAGGGAACTGCAATCACACAGAAGCCTGGCAAGAAACTACTTGGGGTTCCTAATGGAGTCATCACAATTCTGTCACCAGTTCTGGCACCAAAATTCCTGCTATTAGTGTCTCTGCAGTTCTTGTGCAGAATTTACTCAGCATGAAGAGTTCCTGTTGTTATTCACAAGAGAAGCTCTCACCAGCAGAGAACTGTAATTGTGCAAGGGCAGTTTCCCAGTGTAACTGCACTGTGGTGAGACTGGCACAAAGTGCAACATCTCCAGCAGCTTGCATCATCTCCCAGGACTGGGTACCACCACAGTGGAAGGCAGTACTGGGAGGCATTAAGTGGTGTATTTGGCCAAAGGCAGCTGTAAGAGGTGTTAGAGCTCCATATGTATCCCGCTGGGATACATCCTGGATTGCTGGGACTGCGGTGGAGGCCACTGGAGCCAAGCTGGAGAGGATAGTGCAACAACAGGCTGAGAGAGGCTGGGATTTTGGGAAGGAATTGTAAATAATTTGGGGATTTTTTAGGCTAAAACCAAATCAAGCGTATATTTCGCTAGGGAAATAAAATCCCAAGTATTTTTGGCAAGCACTAGTCACTTTGTAGCTATATAGCTCTTTTTTAGAGAGGATTGAGAACAGAGAGTAAAATAATTGAGGTATAATACAGCCTACATTATCCTACTGTTGTCAAGTAGCAGAAATAAATACAGTTACCAGGAAATTAACAGTGACACCAGTAAGCTCTTCATCAAACAGTACAACTCAAAGATCTACTGGTCTATTAAAAAAACCCCAGGGTTTGTAACAGCTGAGAAGCAGCTTTTAAATTCAATAGGGGAATGGTCATCTTCTATCCTAATAATAAACTGCACACTTCAGAGTCTGCCTCACCCTCTAAATGCTCACTGCCACCAAAACTCATCCTTTCAGATATGACAAAGGAATTCACAGATTCACAGATA
>VYZU01030703.1:0-11987 GCA_013401355.1 Ceyx cyanopectus
TTCTGTGATTCTGTAATTCTGTTAACGCTCTCCTTGGTGCAGGGCATCACACAAAGGGGAGCTTCATTTTTGAAGAACTGAAGCTGTGTAGTCACCATTGATCTTTCTGTGGTGTTAATGATAAGACAGAGGTATTTCCAGATTCCTTCCCCTGAACATCATCCTGGAATCTGAGCAGGGTGGAGATTGGAAGGGACCTCTGCAGCTTATAGTATCTATCTCAGCAGCATTCAGTATCTAGCTGGGAGTAAACCCCTGTAGATTGTACATCCCAGCTCTGGCAACAGTCTGTATCGTCCTTAAGCTACATCTTTTAATTATAAATAATGCCTATTAAAAAATTATAACTCTTAGTTGTTGTAAGTATCTCCAGGTAGGATGCTGTCAGAACAAATAAAGCCTGGCTTATGAAGGAGGCACCTGTCCTCATCCTGAGGAAAGGTTTGTAAGGACTGGCATATTGTAAGGATTGCAATAAACATTGTGCTTCTTGAAACCAGCACACTGAAAAGTGCTTCTTATCAATGATTTTTCTACTTGGGAAGTGAGTTAAACTTCTTCCAAGTCTATAACAGAGCATCTGAGGGCAGGTAAAAGGATTAGGGATAACTTAGGGAAGTGATCATACCCCCGTACTCAGCCCTAGTGAGGCTGAATCTCAAATTCTGGGTTCTGTTTTGGGCCCCTCTCTCTCAGAAGAAGTTGAGGGGGCTGGGGTTGCTCATCCTGGAGAAAAGGAGGCTCGGGGAGACCTTCTGTGCTTCAACATCTCCCTGACAGAGATTGTACAGAGAATCTGATTGTACAGAGAAGCTCAGGCAAGAAAAGTTGGCACTTCAAATTCCCAGACAAGAGGCATCAGGACTCTAACAGAAGTGGTGAAGGATCAGAGACAGTGTTGTTATTGCTTCTGTATCATCCTCCCTCCAGGTCTTGCCTTTCTGTTCCCCCAGTGGCTTTATTTTGATGGATAATGCAGGATGCAAGTTCCTTGGAATTTTCCACTTTGAAAGAAGTAGATGAGTGGAGCAAGTTGGCTCTGCCTGTGCTGCAGGTCTGAAACGTCAACATCTCACCAAGGGTGGTCAGCCCATGTCCAGAGCCAAGCCAATGGTACCCTGTTTCCCATGTGTCCAGCCACCTTGGAGTCCAAGTGTCCTAACAAAAAGCCTCCCCAGCTCCATCCTCAGCACAAGGCCAAGGACATACAGTAGTTTTGCTGGGCAATATCCACCCCCAGTATCTTGAGGAACCTATAACTGTATCTTTCCATTCTCTGACTCATCCCATCACCAACACAGCATGCACGCTCCCCGCCCTGCACTGTGACTCACTGGTAAACCTGCACTGCTTTGACTCCCAATCCTCCCTGCCAGGTTTTTCATTATCTGTTCTGCTGTCCATGGGGTAATCATCTGGAGGAAGAGCCCCAGAGGCCAGTGTCTCCAAACACCTCTCCTCTGCTTCCCTGGCATCACCAGAACAGAATTAACTGCAGGAAACTGACAAATTCTCTTGTAGGGAGTAGGGAATGACCTGGCTCATGCTGCTTGTCCTGTTCAGTGGGAACACACTCCTTTGTCATTATGGGTCATGGTATCATCATAATTTGTATTACATGTAAAATCACAATTAAACATGAAAACAGTTCTCCATTCTTTTTTGTCTGCTGGTTTGGTTTCACAGTTTAATGGTTTTTAACTTTTATCCGGTGAGGAACATTTCTGCTCTAAGATAAGCATTTGTTTATGCCCCCGTCAGGGTTTAACCCCAGCCAACAAATAAATACCTTGCAGCCACTTGCTTTCCTCCCCACCCCTAAGAATGTAAAAAGAAACCACAAACTTATGGGTTGATATAAGAACATTTTAGTTAAACTAACATAACAGAAATAATATGATAAAGTATAATAATAATAGTAAAAGGACAAGAGAAAGAAATAAACCGCAAAAAAAGATATGTGATGCCAATGCACCACCTGCTGATTGATGCCCCAGCAGTGAGCTGTACCTCCTGGCCAGCTCCCCCCACTTCATGTACTAGGCATGATGTCTTCTGGTATGGAATATCCTATTGGCTAGTTTGGGTTGGTCATCCTGGCCATGCTCCCCTGCAGCTTCTTGTGCACCTGCACACTAGGTAAACATAGGAAGGTGAATAGTCTTTGATTGGCAAGCAACAACTAAAAAAATCAGTCTATTATCAACATTCTTCTCCTACCACATCCAAAACACGGTGCTATTCGAGGTACTAAGAAGGAAAATTAGCTCCATCCCCACCAAAACCAGGAAAATGCACCTGACTAAAACTATCCCTGAGAGGGTTTATATCAAAGCACATTAATTAATTCAACACCCAACAGAAGATCAACAGGCTTGACTAAGTGATTTATTTGGTATCATTGATCTCAAAGACATTTGGAAACTTGATTCTGTCTAAGGCTGCTGTTTATGAAGTCTGTGCTCTTCTAATATAAAGACATGAGTATAAATTTTTAGATGAATGCTTACCAAATGAAATAAAGGAATCCTTATCACAGAGGCAAGTGTTCTCACGCAGAGCTAGGAGCAATCACACATCAAACATTCATAGAAGAATCAAACGTGCTCAAGGTCAATTGCAATGTACCTCTCCCCAGCAAGCAGAGAAAGTTTCAAGACTTAGAATATTCTTGACCCAAAGTCAAAAGTGAATATTTGTTCTTCAGAAGTAGGCTGCCACCTAAGTAGTAGGATGGATTTGGAAATTATTTCTACTGTTTTAATCCTGATAAAAAGAAAGCACATGAGTATATTCCTTATATTTTTTGACTCAAGGAAGGAATCATTCCTGGTTTGCTCTTAAGCTGTGAGGACAAAAATAATCTGTAAGAGTTCTGGCTTTTCCTTTTTTCTTCTTATTTTTTCCCCTCTCCATCACTGCTAAATTCTCTGAGTATACAGGCACTTAAGCTATTGGTGATAGTGTTACCTCCTTTGGTGTGCCAACTGTATCTTCACAGGGCAATGGGAATGAGGTGCATTTTCCTCCATTCCCATTTATCTTGCAGGTGACCTTTTGAAGCCCTGCAGAGGACAAACTCTTGCAGCAAATGGCTGAAAGTCTCCACACAATACAGGAAAGATCCCCCACTGCCTCTTCAGATCTCATGCTCTTCTATATCACCAAGTAGGATGACCTTGGCCCTCTTACCATGTTAGTTTCTGCTGCAAAATTAGGTTTCGTAACTGGGTTTGAGCACTGATTTCCAATAGGAGGGTTGAGAGAAGTCACAGCAACCTACAGCTAACATTCCAGTGCCTCATGCTTTCTCTATGGGCTGAGAACCAAATAATTTAAACAGGATTCCAGTGGAAACCATACCACCAGATGGGAAGCAGAAAGAAAACGGGTATAATGGATGCAACTGTTTATCCTTATTCATGTCTCTGTTCTGACCCTTTGGGAAGGGGAGAGAGAAATCACAGCTTGATTCTTGGCAGCACTGGGGCTACATGATGACAGGAGCACACATCAGGCTGGATGGTGCTTACAGAATCCCTGCAACCTCATAGTAATGGGACATCTTGCTACTCGGAGATGTACTCAACTAAGAATTGACGCTGGTGTTGCCTGACTTTGTATTGTCCTCTTCAGATCTACCTGCTGCTGCTCATTTTCTCAGTACCATTTGACTCAAAGACAGCACCCTCAGCAAGTTTGCTGATGACACCAAAGTGGGAGGAGTGGCTGACATAGCAGCAGGCTATGCTGCCATCCAGAGAGACCTGGACAAACTGGAGAGCTGGGCAGAGAGAAATTTAATGCAATTTAACAAGAGCAAGTGTAAGGTGCTGCATCTGGGACACAACAACTCCATGTATCAGTACAGGCTGGGGGCTGATGTATTAGAGCAGCTCTGGAGAAAGAGACCTGGGGGCCCTGGTGGACAGGCTTGTGCATCGAAAACACACAGTATGAAAAACAGTGTTTTGTTTTATTAGGCGTGTTCACGTAGTGGTTGTTATATCCAGGCTTCTGAAGGTGATAACTTTTTTTTGAATAGCCACAGGATATTGGTAGGTGGCATTTGTTCACCCTTGTTTCCATCTAAAAAATCAGTGACACCATCTGCAAATACAGTAAGAACAGGAGAGCTACGTAAGAAAGTGAATACCCAGGAACTGAAGAGAATTATCAGTGCCACAAACGACAACTTCACTCCTAAACCCACCAAAAGATGTGACATACATCTGTCCTAGTTTGGACAGGTATTATCTTACATTTTATAAAATGTGAGACCCAGGGCTTATAAGGAGACAAGAATTTATTAAAAAAAAAAATAATATATATATATAGGGAAAGAGAGAGAGATATTTGTTATAGAGTGCAAAACCAAACAACAAAATGTATAATGAGTAGAATGCAAAACCAAACACAACAAAATGTATAATCAGTAAACTTTGAAACAACAATATGTATAACAGACACAGATGGCCGCCCTTCCCTCCGACAACCAGCATGAGCTGCCGAAAAGCGCCACTGAACAGGGAGGGGGCAGGGTGGGGGAAAGAATGCAACGGGAGTGACTTGAAAGGAAAAATCCCCGCTCTGTTTTTTTTTAAGAAGAGGGTCTCAGGGGATCAAAGTGTCAGACGAACCCACAAAATACGCTGCTGGCAGAGGTGCTCCGGGAAAACCTGGTGATGAAAGAGCTGGTCGGAGATAATCCCATCTGGTTGGCGAGAGCTGGCTGGAGAAAAACAGATTCCTTTTCTTCCGAGTCCACGCTGAAGAGAGAGAGACCCAGCCTCCCAGAAACCACTCCTCTTCCGTTTCTGTCTGTGTGCATGTCCAGGCTTGCCCCTTCCCATCGTTTTTTCCCCCCCACCCCCCAGCCCTAACTAGCCCACCCCTGTCCCCACAGGCAGGATAAAATAAAAAAGTGGGGTTTTTTTTAAAAGGGAATCGCTACTCCTTGACAACATAATGAGTCCTTGCTGAGGTATCTATTTGGAATCATTCCTTGACCCATCTTAACTGAAGGGTCTGCAGAAACATCTTTAATTCCCAACAGCCAAGTGTAGGTCAGAGATTGAAAAGTAGGTGACTAGAAACTTGCCTCTAATTTTAGTGGTGGACTTTGTAGTGGTGGGTTAACAGTTGGGCTCGATGATCTTTAAGGTCTTTTCCAACTGAAATGATTCTGTGATTCTGTAATTCAAGGTCTAACAGCATTTTGATTAGAGACACTAAATGCCATAGATTATTTATCTTAAGAATCGGAAGAATGATCTATGTTTCTGATAATACTGGGATGTTATTTTGCACCCGATTTTAGACATGTTGCAAGGAATGTGAAATTTGCTTGCCTAATTTTATCTAGAACAGAGGAAGGCCTGTTCTCTTCATTTAACCCATGGCCTGAGCATGTGCTCATGCTCTATAGCTCAACAAAAGACTTCTAATATGTCCATTACAACACACAACTGGGCATTCAGGGAATATCCTCTTGGTCCTACACACACACTGAGTGTGCTCAAGCCTGTCCAGTCAAGGGATGGAGGAGAGAACGTGTGCCATGCTCCTTGATTCCTCTCTTCTTTATCCTGCTTACCTTAATTTAGACAGACTTGCAAATGACACGTCATCAGGATCCAAAGTGATGTGAGTTTGGGCGGATTGTAGTGTTTCTCTTAGAGAAGACACAAATAGTTGTCATTTCAGTGGTATAATTAGAACCCATAAAAAGTGCTTCATTCTAAGAATAGGCATAAAAAACAGAAATAAGAAGTGGAAGCTTGTAAAATTTTATCTGTTTTGTCATCTCTTTGGAGAGGAATCTGCCAACTGGCCTCAATTCATCATTCAAGGGTATAGTAAATGCTGGAAAGCAGATTTTTCAGTGTAGTTTTACTCCTTAGAAATCTAAACAATGTTATGTTGCTCTCTCATATATAGAGAGTTCTACATAGAGCTGACCAGGGTACAGCATATGTACATTTGCATAAGGGATCTCAGAAGCTTATGAGTAGTAATTGGTACTAGAATTTGCACAGGTTCATTAAAAGCAAAAATTTCTGCAGATATGCGTTAGAATTTGGGGGAAAAAAACAAACAAACAAAAACCCAGACGTGGACTTGTATTACTTTGAGCACTGTTAGCCTCAAAGAGCACATTTTGCAACCAAGAGTCAAATTTAAATCTAAACTTGCCTCACTCCAAAGCATTGTCCTTTGGTTGCTGCTTTTTGGTATCACACTGTGGGGCTGCCTTGTTATCCACCATGAAAATTGATTATCGTCCAGACTAGTGAAGAGCAGCTTCCCAGACAGCCCTGTGCCTGGTAGTGCTGGGTTAATGGCTGGACTCAATGATCTGAAAGGTCTCTTCCAACCAAAATGATTCAATGATTCCGTGAATTACCCACATGAAGCAAAGGAGCACAGACTTCCTTTGTGGTTTCCTGTGATTCCAAGGTGCTCAATTACAAATTGGAACAGGAACTTTCTGCTGGCTTCCTAAAAAAATTCCAAACTCTGCAGCTGAGGGCAAAGGGAGTCCGAGAGGGGAAAAAAGAAACACACAGGAAAACAGTAGAAGGGTATTTTGCTGGAATTCAAATGTCTCTTGTGGTTTTTGAGTCTGCTTGGACCATCAGCACCTTACACCTGCTCTTGTTAAATTTCATGAAATTTCTCCCTGCTCAACTCTCCAGCCCGTCCAGGTCTCTCTGGATGGCAGCATAGCCTGCTGCTGTGTCAGCCACTCCTCCCAGTTTGCATTGATATTTGCACAGATCTTAAGCTGTAAAGTAAGTTCTCTTCAGAGATATAAGATTTTAGTCTAAGAAAGATAGTGATTCAGAATTAAACCTAACATTTTTTTTTCTTTCTGTCATTCTCTTTCCTTCCCACACAGTATTTACCCACAAAAGTGCATTTCTGAAAGGGTCAGATTAATATTGGTCCAACACTTTAACGGGCCGACACTATGTAATTGCAATGCATGCACATCATTCTCAGACAGCTGGGAAGCTGATCCAATAACACACCTCTATCCAACTTTGACTGATTAAATCATAGTTTGACCTTAAAGATGCAAATTTCTTCCTGTCAGAAGGAATCTTGCAGCTCTGTAGGAGAGAGAGTAAACATTGCAGGGTTATTAAATTGCTACCTCAAGGTACAACTGTGAAGAATGGGCACTTAGCAACCAGAAACAGAGGAGCGCAAGATGTTCTATCCTAACTGTATGCTTTGCAAGGAAACACAAAAGTTCACGTCAACCTCTAACACCTCAGCCAACGCAAGGGATCTCCACAAATGACTCCAAATTTTTGTCATTGGCAGGAAATGACTGGTTTTAAAAGCCTAACATGTCTGGCAAACGTAACTCAGCTCCCCCAGATTCCTTGACACTTGTCTCCTGACCATCACCATCTTTTCCAATTGGATTTAAATGAGTAATCTCAATTTTAAAAGGTTGGTTTGATATTATGTTGGTTATAAAGTTTGAGGAGTCAAGAGATGAGAATGTTAATTTCTGCCAGTGGATTGCTTGACATTTGAACAAGATTGAAAATTCCATCAATATGACACTCTTCTCTTAGCAACAAGTTCACGTCATTTCTCAGGCATTAATAAGCAGAAATCAAGCCTGAGTGATGAAAAAATGACAACCACCTGGATCCTCTACAATGCATCCAGTCTCAATCAGAGCATTAGTACCAATGGGAGTTAACAGATTACAGAGCAGAAGACAGATCCAGCATGTCCTCCTATACAGACCTCAGATCCCTTTGGGGAAACTCTACAGGAATCTGCTTACTGGAGGGGTTGAACTCAGGGTTGCAGGTAACAATCAGTCACAAGAAGCCACCACATGGGNCGTGGACTTGTATTACTTTGAGCACTGTTAGCCTCAAAGAGCACATTTTGCAACCAAGAGTCAAATTTAAATCTAAACTTGCCTCACTCCAAAGCATTGTCCTTTGGTTGCTGCTTTTTGGTATCACACTGTGGGGCTGCCTTGTTATCCACCATGAAAATTGATTATCGTCCAGACTAGTGAAGAGCAGCTTCCCAGACAGCCCTGTGCCTGGTAGTGCTGGGTTAATGGCTGGACTCAATGATCTGAAAGGTCTCTTCCAACCAAAATGATTCAATGATTCCGTGAATTACCCACATGAAGCAAAGGAGCACAGACTTCCTTTGTGGTTTCCTGTGATTCCAAGGTGCTCAATTACAAATTGGAACAGGAACTTTCTGCTGGCTTCCTAAAAAAATTCCAAACTCTGCAGCTGAGGGCAAAGGGAGTCCGAGAGGGGAAAAAAGAAACACACAGGAAAACAGTAGAAGGGTATTTTGCTGGAATTCAAATGTCTCTTGTGGTTTTTGAGTCTGCTTGGACCATCAGCACCTTACACCTGCTCTTGTTAAATTTCATGAAATTTCTCCCTGCTCAACTCTCCAGCCCGTCCAGGTCTCTCTGGATGGCAGCATAGCCTGCTGCTGTGTCAGCCACTCCTCCCAGTTTGCATTGATATTTGCACAGATCTTAAGCTGTAAAGTAAGTTCTCTTCAGAGATATAAGATTTTAGTCTAAGAAAGATAGTGATTCAGAATTAAACCTAACATTTTTTTTTCTTTCTGTCATTCTCTTTCCTTCCCACACAGTATTTACCCACAAAAGTGCATTTCTGAAAGGGTCAGATTAATATTGGTCCAACACTTTAACGGGCCGACACTATGTAATTGCAATGCATGCACATCATTCTCAGACAGCTGGGAAGCTGATCCAATAACACACCTCTATCCAACTTTGACTGATTAAATCATAGTTTGACCTTAAAGATGCAAATTTCTTCCTGTCAGAAGGAATCTTGCAGCTCTGTAGGAGAGAGAGTAAACATTGCAGGGTTATTAAATTGCTACCTCAAGGTACAACTGTGAAGAATGGGCACTTAGCAACCAGAAACAGAGGAGCGCAAGATGTTCTATCCTAACTGTATGCTTTGCAAGGAAACACAAAAGTTCACGTCAACCTCTAACACCTCAGCCAACGCAAGGGATCTCCACAAATGACTCCAAATTTTTGTCATTGGCAGGAAATGACTGGTTTTAAAAGCCTAACATGTCTGGCAAACGTAACTCAGCTCCCCCAGATTCCTTGACACTTGTCTCCTGACCATCACCATCTTTTCCAATTGGATTTAAATGAGTAATCTCAATTTTAAAAGGTTGGTTTGATATTATGTTGGTTATAAAGTTTGAGGAGTCAAGAGATGAGAATGTTAATTTCTGCCAGTGGATTGCTTGACATTTGAACAAGATTGAAAATTCCATCAATATGACACTCTTCTCTTAGCAACAAGTTCACGTCATTTCTCAGGCATTAATAAGCAGAAATCAAGCCTGAGTGATGAAAAAATGACAACCACCTGGATCCTCTACAATGCATCCAGTCTCAATCAGAGCATTAGTACCAATGGGAGTTAACAGATTACAGAGCAGAAGACAGATCCAGCATGTCCTCCTATACAGACCTCAGATCCCTTTGGGGAAACTCTACAGGAATCTGCTTACTGGAGGGGTTGAACTCAGGGTTGCAGGTAACAATCAGTCACAAGAAGCCACCACATGGGCATTAGAGAAGGACAAAATGGTTTGGGAGCCAGGGAAATCTGCTGCAACAAGCTCTATCCATTTTTTCACTAAGGCAACATGAGGTATGGAAAAGGAAGGACTAATCCGGCCCCTGGACATGGGGACACCACACATCTAGTGAGCCTAACCATTTGTCAGAGTGTGCTAAGACCAACCCAAGTGTCTGCCTACAGAAAGGGGCACACAAAGAGGTCTAGGCATCAGGACGTGCAAGGATCAGATGAACTTCAGAGCTCTTTAGCTCCAGGTTTCCAAGCTTTGCTCTGTTTATAGAGCATCCAGACTCTTCCTTCACCACTAGTTTCGGAACCTTCAGCTACACCAAACTAAAACACACTGCAAATATTTTGGGCTCTGCAGGAGATGAGGAAATAACACCCCTAAGTGTGCATCATTTGGATGGTTATTTAATGAAGCTGCTGACTTGTGTGGAGGAGGTCAGCCAGAGGAAACAATGGCTTTTAAGGCATCTTCCTAACTGTTAAATAAATAGACATACTATGGGACAAGTACCATGATGATCCTTTCTTTAGAGATGGACATTTGAGTACCATCATCATGCTGGGAATGCCATGTTTGCACTACAAAACAAGGAGCAAACAGGGGATACCAGAGAGGGTGAGTGATCAGACACAGATGAGAATAATCTCAGGGTTAACCTATTAGTCATCTTAGAGAGTTAAGTTGAAAAAAGAAAGCCTTTGAAATTGTTTCAGAGTCTCATGCATACCTGAAAAGTTGAGGACTGGTGAGCTCTTCTGCTTCAAGAACATCTTTCCAAGATCCCTTGAGAAATATGTATGGTATTGAAAAATCTTCAGCTACTCTGCACCAACAGCATATAAAAAAGAGGAAGGAACAAAATCATGACAAAAAAAACCCCCAACCCAACCAGCAACAACCACCCTTCTCAGTTTTAAACTGCTGGTTGATTACCAGCTGTATGTATATATATACATACATAAATATATATGCACTGTCTCTCTCTGCTATTCATAGTTTTGTGACTGGGTGGGGATTTTTTGGTGACATTCTATCGTCTCCTTGTGAGCATCTCAGCAAAACCTGTGAGCTTAGGGGGGAAAAAACCCAACCAATTGGTTGTCCACAAATTAGTGGCTGGTTTCATTGGGCAAAGCCTTTTGCTCACATGCTCTCCAGAGATGCTGCGATGGAAGGGACGGGGACAGCTTGATGCAAGCTAAATTCCAACTTTATTAAGGCTGCAACAAACTTATTTATACTCCAGATCAAATCCAGGCACATGATCACGCACCTTTACAATTTAGATTGGCTGTTAACTCCTGTTTACGCATACTCATCTTTATCTTGGTTTGCCTAAAACGCTGCCATTTACATAGTTATGCACCTGAAGGCGTCATCCTTATGACTCCTAGCTAAGTTGTTTTTCACACACAGTTTACCCAAACCAGAATCACAGAATCACAGATATTAGGGGCTGGAAGGGACCTAGAAGATCATCAAGTCCAGGTCTCTCTGGATGGCAGCACAGCCTGCTGCTGTGTCAGCCACTCCTCCCCGTTTGGTGTCATCAGCAAACTTGCTGAGGGTGCTCTCTAACCCCTCATCCAGGTCATTGATGAAAATATTGAATAATACTGGACCCAGTACTGACCCTTGGGGGACTCCACTAGTTACAGTGGAGTAACCAGACAGTAATTTTCCACAGTTCATGCACCCCAGATTCATACACAACTGTGCTGTGTCCGAGACATGTGTTCCCACACAGAGAGTTGGTTTACTGACGTGTTTACTAAAGACAGATGAAGATTTGGTCTCCTTTGAGTTTTGTCCTTCCTCTGGAGCTCTGTCTGAATTTAGAGGAATGGAGGTAGCACATACACACCCCCCTGTATGACATATACATGTCATAAGACAAGGAAGGTTGCACACCTATGCTAATGGAGTCAATGCCCAATTGTTGGACATGCTTCAGGTTTCAGAATTTTCCATGAATTTATATATATATATATATATATTTTAATTATTGTTATTTTTTTTCCATCTAAGGGAAGAATTTTAGTTCAATTGTAACCAAAATACAGTAAACCAAATAATGACAAGTGAGGCCTGAAGGCAGTTGCCTCAATTTGTCCATTAGAACTACCAACACCTTCAGAAAAATCACACCCAAACTTAAGACAGTGAAAAAGAAGATGATTTGCATAAAGAAACAATCAGCTCTTTTGTAATAAATTGTCAGGGGGTAGCAATTCCCTTTAGGAGAGAACCCAAACCTTTTTCTTTTTTTTTTTTTTTTTCTTTTGCCTGGGGGGGGGGGGGCCGGGCCGGCCGGCCGGGGGGGAAAATGGGGGGGG
>VYZU01030708.1:0-15130 GCA_013401355.1 Ceyx cyanopectus
GGCTAAAGGAAAATACTTCCAACCTCTTCCATACTTGTTTGACCAGAATGAATCCTCACTTTTGAAATGCATATGGTATCAGTGAAGCACATCACCTAAATATTATTTTTGTGTGCTACTTTACAAATGCATTAGTCACTGAGAATATTCATAGAAGGTTCCTTTGTCTACACTTGATGAAAATACTTCCCAACCATTAAATACATTTTAATTTTGATACAGAAATGCAAATTCTGTTCCTGCAAATTTATAAGCTGAGATATATACTTTAAAAATTAATTTAAAATATGTGCACAAATTGCCAATTACGTGTAAGAATGGAAATACATTATAGCTGAAGAATGAATTCTTCTTTGCACAAAATACACCTTTTACAAATGTCTCATGCAGAAATATACACATTTATTAGAATACATTCACATCCAAAAGATGCCAAGATAAAAAGAAATTAAAATAATATTTTTTTCAGTTTATAATATAATCCTTTAATATGAAATTCTCACTGCAATACAATTCTATACTTCAATATGTTGATGTAGAGTAAAAAGCAATAATATACATGCAAATGTCTATTCAGTGAAACTAGCACTAGGTAGAGGAAAAAGTTTGGAAGGAGTGGCTTGGGATTAATTTTGGATAAGAAGACAGAAGTTCAGATGCATTTTCTAGCCACTGAAGCTTTTTTTCCATATCACAGGGCTTCTTTAATTCATATCCATTAGCCTATATAGACCTGTTTTCCAGGACCATGTCAGTCCCTCACTGCCTTTTTCCATTTCACCAGATTTTCATGATCTACTCTTACAATTTTCTGTCTATTTTAGGATTATTTTTTTTTACAGCTCCCATTACTGTAGTATCTCAGCAGTTCATATTCTCCACTGTACTCATCCTTACAACACCCAAGTGTGACTGCATAAGAAGCAATGGAAGTACTATTATCCCCATTTTATAGCTCAGTAATTGAAAAAAAAAAAAAGACTCAAACCCCTCTCTGCAATGGTATTTAGGTACCTAATTCCCTTTTAAATCAGTGAGAGTTAGATACCTAAATAGAACTGTGACTACAATGGAGGGAGAGCTGGAACCAGACCTTCAGCTAATGATCAAAACACCCATTCTCATACCATTAATTCTTTAAACCAGACACTTTCTACCCCATCACTCATAAACAAATGGTGTGAACGTGTTTCTCACCCACTCTTGTTATAGTTAGGTGAATATCTTCTGAACTACAGCTATTTCTTTTCAATATTTTGTGATTATTGGTAAGCATGAAGTGATAAACTAAACTAAAACAATGGGGAAAATAGCTATGGAAATTCCAGAATCCCAACAAAGAGAGACTGCTGCTTTTTAATTACTTTTGTCTAGAAGCAACGGAGCAATGACTTCTGAAACTAGGAAAAAAATCACACTGGAGTGGAAACCATGCAGATATTAGTGAAATTGACTAGAAGAGAGAACACTGTAAAGAGCACTGCAGTTTAATACACACTAGTCCATATAGTTTCCCTCTGTAGTAATCACTTGCCTCCAATAAGTTCTTAACTGTGAAGTGGCCAGATAAGAAGACAAATTCTAAAGTCTGCATACTGACCAGAACTAAAGGAAAGTGAAGCTTTCAAATAAGAGCTTCTTTGATTTATTCTATATTCCTAAACAATGGGTTATAGTGACAATACTTCAGTACAAGGCTAATTATGGTATTCTTTAAGAAAATCCTTTGAGAAGAAATAAACACATGCATGACTGGAAGTATTTATGGAAAAGATCAGACTTCTTTTCATAGTAGTGTTTGTAATGCAACTGTTTTAAAATAGAAAAAACAATACACAGTACAGATGCAACACATCTGCACAGACTTCTCTGCTTTTCATCATGTTAAAGCAATTCAGATTCTCTAAATTATGACCTACTGTTATGCTTGGAGTCATTTGAACAGGCCCCCTGGTATCTGAAAGTAGGAAGTCTGTTTCAGAGATTTTGGATTTCACTCTATATTATACTTAGCCTCACCACATAAAGGTGGGGGTTTGTTTTTTGATTTGTTTTGTTTCTTTCCTTTAAAGAGACTTAGAATACTTCACTGTTATTTTCTTTACAATAAGAGATAGCATCACTGCATACTAATGCCAGAGATGCTGGATGAGCAACTTAAGAATGGAAAGCAGCAAGGTAAGAAGTGTCTAATAAAAAGCCCAAACAACTTGTTAGGGCAGTACTGACTTTTATCTCCCACACAATTCAGTATCAAAGAATAATATATAGAGCCTAGTTTAGATAAGACTCATATATGTCCATACTCAAGTCATGTTTATCCAATTAAGCATCAAATGCAGCAATGATGAAAATTAATCTTCCTGTATTTGCTTAAACAACTTTGCAACTATTCTGAGCAAGTAAGCCAGCTTCAGAGTTGAAAGAAACAGTTCCAGATAGGCATGAATTAAACAGGAAGAATTATGAGAGACTCTGAATAAATATTTGGGGTGATTTTATTGTAAATGGATGAAACCATTGCTAGTTGCAAGTTGTAAATGAGCAATTAGTGGTGGAGAACTAGGAGAAGTGAGGGGAACAAGTAATGCAGAATTAGACAAAGTTGCCAGCTAGTGCACATACCATCAAAAAAGACTTACTTTGAATGCAGAAGGAGAAAGTAAGCACAGAGGAGAAAAAAATGACCCTCTTTAAGTCTTTGGAAAATATTAGAAGTCATTGATTCAAGATTATTCAAGTTCATGAACAGAAGAGCTTAGATAAGATCAACTGGATAAAAACTGTGATATTTGTCATTTCTAATTCTAGTAATTAAGTGCTGTTCTACTTCTACTTAAGGAGGCCTCAGTGGGATTATCATAATGGCATAATGATGGAAACAAAGACGAAGAAAGGATCAAAACTACTACAAAAAGAAAGGATATTGAAAAATTCATGACACACAGGCAATGATTGTCCTTAAAAGGTTAACCTTTGCTGAGAGCTGCTGTAACAGGTGTGCAAGACATCTTCTTCTCTGTGTTTTTCCCCTTAAAAATAGAAGACAGAAATAATTGCAATAATCAACAGTGTTACTTCCTGCAGTTACTACTGATGACATTCTTCATAATGATCATAATATTTTTTGATGGTTGATTTTTAAGATACTTTATTTTATTTTCTTGTTTGTTTGTTTGTTTTAAAATGGAGGAGTTTACTGAGAATAAATCTACTGTGTTTGAAAAGCAGTGGAAGAGGGAGAGATAAGGAAAGAGCTAAAATCATAGAAGTGAACTACCTCACAATTAACTAATTATTACTACAAACATCAGAGATGTAGTGACTAAGATTCAAGTCAGAATTTCACAAAGCAAGGAGGTAGATCTTGATGACCTGCTCTGTAGGTGATCCTGCCTGCTGTTTTATCCCCTTTCTCAGAGGCTCTGAAATGTTTACAATCTATGCAAGGCTGACTAACTACAATAGGAAAGTGCTAAACCCCAAATTACTAATATCCTTGAGATTAGTTACTCACTAAAGTAGGTGAATGTCACTCAGTGAAAGAACGCTATTGACATCCTTATTGCAAGGAGAGTGATTTAACTCCTCCATATTGTTTCACCCCAACTGGTCTAAATTCATCTCAGGGAGGAATGGAGAATTCTAGAAATCTCAGAGATTTTGGCAAGCAGGAAAATTATTTTCCTTGACAATCCTTGTGTAGAAAGGAATCGGACTTTTGTTTGCCTCCGAGGACCTCTGGAATGGAACTCCCCTCCCTTCAGACCTTGAAAGTCACATTGCTTCCCACCATCACATTGCTGGGAAACTTTATTACATGTAAATTTCCGTCATTCTTATTCCTTTTCTACTTTTCACTTCATCCAAGTTATTTTACCATCTCTACATTGAACCATATTCAATGTCCCATAGAGGATATAATGCACAGTCCTTATTAAGATACACATGTTCATGGAATAACCCAAAGCTCATTAAAAAGATAAACTTATATTAGAGTATTTGGTGCTATTCTCAAAGCATGCACAAAATATGGAGCAAATATTGTACTTATAATTGCATTTTAATTGAGCTGTATCTGGTATTAAAAGATAGTTGCATATAGACTGTCAGCTTGAATAATATTTTAAGGTACATCTTTTAATTTTACTGCTTTTATTGTTACTATTACAGTTTGAGAACATTTCCCCACAGCTGTTTTTATTTTATGAAAATCATTCATCCCATGAGCATGACTATAGCTGTGTGCAGTTACACATAAATCCTTATGATCATTAAATACGTGTAGTTAAGGACTGTTGTGTATCCATACATGTTTCATTTTCTTGCTTTCTGTTTAATTTTTTCATTGACTCTCATTATTTCTTTGTCTCAGCAGGAGCATGAAAGGGAGATCTATAATTAGCAAATAACTCAATGCCATCCTCTTTGCTGCCCGGTATTTTTTTTATTATTTATTTTTTTGTAGAGTTACCAGTGATCTTGGCTCAAAACCTAGACATGTTGTTCCTTCTTATCACTTTTCCCAGGTTTCTGGTCCCTGATGACAATGTCCCACTACTTCAGCTGGTGCCTCACTCTCTCACACAAACTCTCTGACAGGTCTCTGATTTCTAAGTTCAAGATTCCGTTGCTTCTTGCACCCAGTCTCTGGTGCTGTCACCTTTTCCTTCCTTTCACAGAATCCCTAATATTTTTTCTTTTTCCTCCTGCCACTCCATTGACTAACTTCTCCAAGCTCTCCTGCTTTTTGTTCCAATTCCTCTGCTCACATAAACACCCCGGCCTTCCTTCCGGCACTGCTTCTTTCCCCTGAACAATCCTGGTTATTCATCACTTCTTCCCAGGCTCTCACTTACTTGTCTCCCCTTCCTAGAATTCCTAACTGTTATTTGATGATCTTCAGGCAGAAAATGATTTTGACATACAAAGGATCACATTTTCGAAGCTCCAGCCAAGCCTGAAGAGCTAGAGTTTTCTGGGTTTCACATGAAACCCAGGTGAAACAGCAGATTTTTCCCATATTTACTGCAGAAGTACAAAGCACTCTGAAAGTTTTCACCGAAGTGAGAGTAATGAAAAGAACCTTTCTGTGAATGTAGCCTGAATTGATGCTGAATTCTAGTAATTGACACTGAATGCAGGTAATTTTGTGTTCTTTCAGATTTTGCAGAAAACATTTTACAGTGATCTCCTTGATTATTTTCTCTTGATGAACAGAGTCAATCCAGCCTAAAGAATCCACCTCCATTTAGCTTAGGATCCACTAATTTAGCAATTAACATTTAACAGCCAGATTGTTTTCCTGAGCCCAAGGGCACTAGTGCAAGAAAATATCTTCTGATCTATAACCTCATTGCAATCTCAGAGCTCCTAAAAACCTAACTGTTTTATTCTAATCATTTTTGCTGATGCAGGAGTCAGTCACAGCTATACTGCAAGTAGCAAAATGCTACATAATACTCTAGTCAGACAGCATTTATTGTGCTATAATTTGTTCAAAGACAATAGGGGAGATGCAAATTCTAGAGAGGCATATTAATCTGTAGGTCAAACAATAACAAAATATTGAAAAACTGTCCTAATGATTTTTTACATTGTGGTAGAAAAGCATGTAATTCCATAGAGGGGTGCTGGTGATCTCATAAACCAGGAGAATAAAGCTGAGAGGTTTATTAATGCCACCAAGGCACTGAAACAGAACTTGGTTTATATCACATACAACTGTATAGGTGTTTATTATTTATAACGCATTCTTCTTTTTTAAAGGTCTCCATTCAAAACCCTCTTCTGATGCTCCATATCTTGCTTTCCCCCAATGGTTTTAAACAGCAATTGTATTCCAGATGCAGCTTTAAATGGTGCTGTGTTAGCTGCTACCTTTCACTTTTTATTACAAAATTTAGTCTCTTATACCAGCAGCATTTTTTCATGGAAAAGTAAAAGTTAAAAACTGCTGACTTCTTAGGAGGTGTGTGGAAAGAGGTTGCTCTGTGTGTGCCATATGGTGCTCAGCATCTTATAGGATCGGGCCCCAACTGGTAGTAAATCGCATTTTCCTGACAGTGCTTAGAGTGCAGGCAGACAGCACACTGCTCCTGCCCAGCCCTGTGATCAGCTCCTCTCTGCTCTGCAGCAGGCAGTACTGACACTGGGAGAACCAGACCAGCTGCCACTGCTGCTCCTGGCATGCCAAATTGCATAGGGCCAGTGGGGCAAGTGGGTTCCCAGCACTTGTTCTGATGAGAGCCCGAGACTCCTTTTAGAGCATTGAGTTCCCATGCCTCTTTCTCTGGTCTAAGAATTTGTCACTAAAAAAGAAATAAAGAGGTACAGAAAGGCCAGTGATGGGGTGGTAGGAGTAGCCTTCACTCATAGAAAAGCAGTGGTACACCCACGAGAAACCACCCACACCAGCCTGATGGCTCATTACAGCCTTTAGTCCCTCTACCACACAGGGCAGCGACCCAAAGCCTGGGTCACACACGAGCATCTGCAGTGGGACCTCTGACACTTCTCATCTGTCCACAGCAGAACTATTAATGAGAGTCAACAAGCACTAGGGACAGTGCTGTGGGGCAGTCCCTGTGTGCAGAGGTTACTGCTGTCTGCCTGACCCTACACATCCCACACTCACTGTTCAGGGCAGTTGTGAGTGACCATTGCCTCTGTCATGCCTACTGAATTAATTATCCATTGCACAATAACCTGTCATTACAGGAGACTAGATAAAGTGACCCTGCAAACACAGTACTCCTAAAGCCTGCTGCTGCACGGCTCATGCAACAGATCCCTCACTAGACACACTCAAACCACTTGAGGTCTGATACATAAAGGCTTCTGTGGCTTCTGTCAGGGCCAAGTGGTTGCAGATTGGAGATGGAGTAGGAGAATGAAGGGCTGCGTATAGAGCCATCAAGTAATCCCACAAAATATTCAATCCCATTGAGATGAGAATCTTAATGTTAACCTTTTAAAAATGTACTGTTAAAGTCTTACTAATAAAGCATTGATATGTTAAAGTTATTTACAGCAATAACACATTTTCTCATAAGTACAAAGTAAAGATAGTTTTTTAGAATTACAATTGTTTGCAAAGTATTTTTTCTACCAGTTTGTGTTGTAAGTACTATGATAACAAGATCCTGTTTGGTTTAATGTATAACTGCTATGTTCTGAGTTTTATTGTTCCCTGCTTTTTGGTCTAGTCTGTCAGGGGTGTGTGTGTTGATGTGTGTTGAAAAATAACTGCACTATATTGTAGCAGTAATGAAAATCAGTGTGTCGTAATAGAAACAGGAAGAACTTAAAATCTTTAGTGTGATCTGAAGCATCCATACTCAGTATTTCTGTGGTAATTACCAAGGAGAGACTACTTATCATCATTTATTCTCAGTATTTCCTTTTCTGTAGAATATATCAACTATTAAGCAAAGATAATTTTTTTTTCTAGGATAGTCAATGTCTTTTTTTTCTGTGTTTCAATCTACGTCTTAAATTGCAAAATTGCACATTCACTTGACATCTAGAGATACGTACAATTAAAGCACCAAAGGACAACACACCCTGTCATTGCATAGCAAAGGCAAACCTTCCAAAAAAAAAAAAGGATTAGCTAAGACAAACCACAGTAAAGCTTCCTAAGAGAGTACACTCCAGCTGACTAACAGCAAAATTTTCTGTATTTCTGTTGCCCCTAGATCTGCTGGGGGAGTAATAGCTGTGCACACCTACAGGGTATTCAGACACCCCTGTACAATGAGTCTTTGAACTGGATGTAATACTGTTCTCTATCTCTGCAGTGCCTCCTCTCTGCTTTCCTTTTCCTACCTTTTCCAGACGGCTCATTTGTTCTGCATCATGCTGTTGCTACCTTGGCCCTTCTCACTCTTGGAGTTAAGGCAGGATTTGTCCCAGTTCCTGCTACTAGCATACCAGCAGAGTTACAACGTGTTAATGTTTAGTCTAAAAGTTTTAAATGGCAATGGTTTCCTATTTTTTTTTTGGTGTTCTTTCACCTAACACCGTTGTCTGCTTTTAAGAAATGTTAGAAAGGGAAAAAAAAAAAGCATGTGACCTATTAAAACGTAAGATTGTCCATTCTTGTAATTACAAGTAACAGGAAGCCTGGTAGTACCTTGTTTGTTAAATTCCTCTGACCTTTTCCCAAAAAAATGGTACAAAAAGTCACAGTTATTAGTACATCTAGAGCTAAGGTCCTGCTCTATTCACATATGTTAGTCATTTACTAGACTTTTTTTTTTTACCCTTCTAGCTAGCACTGCAGTGAATTGATAGCTGGATATTCAAACACTGCTGGACAATCCCCTTTAGGCTGCCTTGGAAGAACTTGCTAATAACTAACTGCCGTTCTTCTCTGGCTCAGGTTCCCAGTTGCTGTAAGCTTAAAAGGGGGCCCATTTCAACATGGTTTGGTAAAAAGGACCTGTGAAGAATCCCAAAGATGTTGTCCTGGGGCAACAGCAGTTTTAGGTCTAACTGTGGAAAGGGAGAAGGAGACTAAACACTCCCCATGGTTTTCAGGGTGATCTCCCTTGCGCAGGTTTAACATGAAAACACTGGATTGCCAGGGCTTTTTCAGACCATGATGGAAGAGGCTTAGTCCGCACGCTGCTCGGTCCCCAGGCCTTTGTCAGGGTCTGTCAGGTGTGAAGATTTAGCTCCTATTACAGGGAGTAAAGGGATCAGCTGCAAATAAAGTATATGCTGTGGATTAGACAAAAGCCCCGTTCCTTTGCTATACACACATCTATGCCAAAAGTTAAGTACCTCAGAGGACACCTCTCAGTGCTACTCTGTGACTATAAGGCTGTTCTTAAGCCCAATTTTGGAGTCTTTTTCAGTAATATACTTTGCTCACTCTGGAGAACTCAAAGCAGTTATCTAACAGGGACTTTCAAATTTGAAAGAAAGATCACATGAAAATGGAAATTACCATCATTTTACTCCAATTTATAGAAGCAAATGTAGTCATTACTACAGTTATGCATCTGAAATATTAGGTAGTTGCAATCTGGATTTTTTTTTTTTTTCCTACAAAATAAACTCTCAAACTTCTGTTCATGTTTGAAGTGCACCTTTTCACAAAAAAGTTTTTATGTTCAGGTTCTGAACTTTTTTTAATAGGGTCTTACATATTAGCAATGCTTATCTGCAAAATCACAAGGAAACTTTGGGAAAACTGAGGGAAAAGAATAGCAGGAAGAAGAAAAAAAAAATAAAGTCTTTTGACTTTGAACTGAAAATGTAATTTGTTATGGCTATAAATCTAACTGAAATGAGGAAACAGAAATGAGAAATGGAAAACAGTGAAGTTATTTCACATGTATGCATAGAAAATAAATGAACAAATAGGCTAGTGTTGTATACATCCTATATTATTAATGTGACTGCTTTCTGATACATGTAGATACACACATTTAAAGCTAGCTTTTAAAAAAGTACACAAAAACTATTTGGTCCTAAAAGAAGCAGTGGTTTTAATCCCTCCAGAGAGTTGTTAGGAGGACTGTCTACTTATTCAAGTGACCTGTGTCTGTATTTGTGAACTTCAATGCCAGGAAAAGTAATTCGTGTATGTATAGGCACTGGAATTAATGATCTTTATGTATGGTAAAACTTTCAATTTCTTACAATTCCCTTCTAAGTAATAACAGTATCATATCTGGAAACTTCACCCCTATGTGTTTTTTTTTTATTTTCCCCAAGTGAACTATTTTAATTTCTCAGATAATCTGCACCCATTTGAATGACTGTTCATTGAAAATAAATCCTTAGATAACCTGAATTGCCAGATAATTGGGTAAAATTTCACTAAAGAGGTGAATATAGTGAAAAGGATCATATGTGGGACAGCTACTGAACAGGACAAAAAACTGAAGAGTAATGTCTGGTAAAGTGAGATCTCTGGAGTAAACTTTCCCTTATACACTTTATAACCTGCAGTGGTATCGAATCACTGCTAATACATAACTCAAAGATTCTTCTATATGCAAAAAGAGGGGAATAAATAATATGATGATTGGCTGGCAGTACTAGACTCACTGGTTTGAAACACCACTTGAACTGGGAATTGGGGAGGAGACTCATGCTGAATATTTGTGCCATCACTTCATTGTGTCTCTGGGAAATTGTCATTCTTATCACAAACAATCTTTAAGTCAGTGACTGCATCCTCTTGGGTCCTTGTTGCTAATGGAGACAGAAATACTATTCTAGTCTGGATTTAATAACATTTCACACAGATTCATTGTGCACTACTTTTTTTCAGTTGAAGTAGAATTTCAGCATGTTTGACTTTTGGTACATCATCACTTGCAATGGGGTCTTACTTACAGGGAATAATGAACATATTCTTATGCCGTATTTAAGGATGTGTTGTTCACAAACACAATTTGTAGTTTTCATACCACAAAATTAAATGGCTTCAAGCAAGGGGATGATTATGAATAGTCCTGTCATTTCTCTACCTTCTAACCACTTCATTATTCCTGTTCTCTCTGTGGCCATTGATGTAACTTTTAAATATGGATCTAAATATTTTAGAATAAAGATGAAGCATTAAAGAAAAAGATATAGGTGACTAATTTTCAGAACTGGGCCTTCACGTGGACCTAAATAAATGGCCTGACTGCACGAGGTTTTAAGCACTACCTTAAGCTCAATTTCATTTTGTGGTTTCAATGGTAGGTGCTCACTGGTCCTTATTTTGACATCAAGTATATGTTTATATACAGGCATGACTGTGTATGTGTGAATGCACATGCATACATATTAGAAGAAATATGCTCAGTGAATATGCCCAGTGAGACACCTACATTTACCTAGGAGTGTTTCTAAATCAAGGGCAAAATTGTCATCCCAAGTTTCACATTTCTTGTGACAATCTCATTTTGCATGACAAAAATTAGGAACTAAAGTGTAGTTTCCTTGGAATAAAACAGGACACAGGCAAAATTCCCTACAGATGGAAAAGGAAACACACATGGGAAGCTGATTATAAAACCTACAGCACAGATGAGCTCAAAAAATTTCTCCTCATTGATGGACAGGGACACATCCTTAATGAGTNAATTTAAAAAAGCAAATGTAGTCATTACTACAGTTTTGCATCTGAAATATTAGGGAGTTGCAATCTGGATTTTTTTTTTTTTTCCTACAAAATAAACTCTCAAACTTCTGTTCATGTTTGAAGTGCACCTTTTCACAAAAAAGTTTTTATGTTCAGGTTCTGAACTTTTTTTAATAGGGTCTTACATATTAGCAATGCTTATCTGCAAAATCACAAGGAAACTTTGGGAAACCTGAGGGAAAAGAATAGCAGGAAGAAGAAAAAAAAAATAAAGTCTTTTGACTTTGAACTGAAAATGTAATTTGTTATGGCTATAAATCTAACTGAAATGAGGAAACAGAAATGAGAAATGGAAAACAGTGAAGTTATTTCACATGTATGCATAGAAAATAAATGAACAAATAGGCTAGTGTTGTATACATCCTATATTATTAATGTGACTGCTTTCTGATACATGTAGATACACACATTTAAAGCTAGCTTTTAAAAAAGTACACAAAAACTATTTGGTCCTAAAAGAAGCAGTGGTTTTAATCCCTCCAGAGAGTTGTTAGGAGGACTGTCTACTTATTCAAGTGACCTGTGTCTGTATTTGTGAACTTCAATGCCAGGAAAAGTAATTCGTGTATGTATAGGCACTGGAATTAATGATCTTTATGTATGGTAAAACTTTCAATTTCTTACAATTCCCTTCTAAGTAATAACAGTATCATATCTGGAAACTTCACCCCTATGTGTTTTTTTTTTATTTTCCCCAAGTGAACTATTTTAATTTCTCAGATAATCTGCACCCATTTGAATGACTGTTCATTGAAAATAAATCCTTAGATAACCTGAATTGCCAGATAATTGGGTAAAATTTCACTAAAGAGGTGAATATAGTGAAAAGGATCATATGTGGGACAGCTACTGAACAGGACAAAAAACTGAAGAGTAATGTCTGGTAAAGTGAGATCTCTGGAGTAAACTTTCCCTTATACACTTTATAACCTGCAGTGGTATCGAATCACTGCTAATACATAACTCAAAGATTCTTCTATATGCAAAAAGAGGGGAATAAATAATATGATGATTGGCTGGCAGTACTAGACTCACTGGTTTGAAACACCACTTGAACTGGGAATTGGGGAGGAGACTCATGCTGAATATTTGTGCCATCACTTCATTGTGTCTCTGGGAAATTGTCATTCTTATCACAAACAATCTTTAAGTCAGTGACTGCATCCTCTTGGGTCCTTGTTGCTAATGGAGACAGAAATACTATTCTAGTCTGGATTTAATAACATTTCACACAGATTCATTGTGCACTACTTTTTTTCAGTTGAAGTAGAATTTCAGCATGTTTGACTTTTGGTACATCATCACTTGCAATGGGGTCTTACTTACAGGGAATAATGAACATATTCTTATGCCGTATTTAAGGATGTGTTGTTCACAAACACAATTTGTAGTTTTCATACCACAAAATTAAATGGCTTCAAGCAAGGGGATGATTATGAATAGTCCTGTCATTTCTCTACCTTCTAACCACTTCATTATTCCTGTTCTCTCTGTGGCCATTGATGTAACTTTTAAATATGGATCTAAATATTTTAGAATAAAGATGAAGCATTAAAGAAAAAGATATAGGTGACTAATTTTCAGAACTGGGCCTTCACGTGGACCTAAATAAATGGCCTGACTGCACGAGGTTTTAAGCACTACCTTAAGCTCAATTTCATTTTGTGGTTTCAATGGTAGGTGCTCACTGGTCCTTATTTTGACATCAAGTATATGTTTATATACAGGCATGACTGTGTATGTGTGAATGCACATGCATACATATTAGAAGAAATATGCTCAGTGAATATGCCCAGTGAGACACCTACATTTACCTAGGAGTGTTTCTAAATCAAGGGCAAAATTGTCATCCCAAGTTTCACATTTCTTGTGACAATCTCATTTTGCATGACAAAAATTAGGAACTAAAGTGTAGTTTCCTTGGAATAAAACAGGACACAGGCAAAATTCCCTACAGATGGAAAAGGAAACACACATGGGAAGCTGATTATAAAACCTACAGCACAGATGAGCTCAAAAAATTTCTCCTCATTGATGGACAGGGACACATCCTTAATGAGTGTAAATGGGCACAGTTGAATTGGGGAATAGCTGAACTGGGGATTAATTAGAGCCAAGCAGATTTAGAGCAGTGTGAGAACTCCAGCTCAGTGCCACAGACTGTATCTTGTCCGTATGTTTATAAAGCTTAAAGATTCTTATAGGGCATGCTTCCTCCACTTTGGGAGCAGCCTGAGGTGGCACCAAGATACTATTTATTGAAGATCTCATGAACGTGAATGAGATATGCCCCAGGAATTTTTAGGAAATGTCTTTTGTTTTACAGTAGGCTTCTGAACATCTGGAAATGCTGGCATTGTACTGTCTCAGCATAAATCATAAATGACTGGAAGTGACTTTTTTTCTCCTAAAACTGGTCCTTTTTAAGCATTATTGCACCACAACAAAATGAAACAAACTCCTTTCCCTTTGCTTTAGGAGGTTAAGGAACATTTGGTCTCTGGGGACATCCCTTCTATTTCTTTTTCCTATCATCTGCCCATCAAATGAAAAGGAGATAAAGAGAATTTCTGGGGCTGGTACAAATAAAGGCCAATTTTTGGATCTGCTCTGGTCAGGTAAAATTGCTTCTGCTGCTGCTGTTACCACTTCCATTCTTAATAACCATTCTGTGACCTTCACTCTCTATCAATCTATCCCTGAATAGTTATTCTATTTGCAGCTTTTCCTCTAGCTCCCTTGTCCCTTGAAAGACAGCTGTGCATTTTTTCAAGCACTAACACCACTTCCACTACTTGGCTGATCTTCCCAGAAGTGTTGGGGGCTACTTAACCCTCCCAAGCTGACTGGCTGGGCTACTGCACCTGGGATGGATTCTCATGTCTGAAGAGCTGGGCTGTGCCTGGGTGTTACTGGCAGTACTAGTGAAGACTGATACTATGCTGGGTCAAATTCTCTTTTAGTAAATCTCTTTGCATTGTTTATCTTAGCAGACTGTGATAATCTTGTATTACCCTGAGAAAAGAAAGATGTGACAGGGTACCTGAGAGACAGTCTCAGGTTTAAAATGAATAGTAAATATTTCCAGTCATACATTGCATTCATAAGATGACTGAATCTCTCACTCACCCTTTTGGGCACTTGCTATTCTGTTCTACATAGACAATCTAATTGAATACTAAAATCACCTCCAGCNAGTTACATGCTGACAATGATTAAACTAATTACAAGCCATACTGTGCTAAATTGCTAGCTCTTTGTGTATTTCTAGCGTAGCTGAGAACCAAAGAGGTTCTGGTTCAAACTCTTAGTGTGTTTAAAAAGATTCTTGTTAAGATCACTTGCAAAGCTGTCGATGTGTGTGCACACATAACATACACAGCTCAGTCTACATGTGAGAGATCTCTATACAGGAGGGATGAAAACAAAACTCATTCTTTCAGTCAGAGAAACTGGAGAATATTGTGCAAAGTGATTCGTCTGTGTTTGCTCAGAGCATTTCCTCTACAGTCTCAAGCTAAGGACTGTGCAAAACCAGACATTTAAATTTTTAAAAGTAGGAAACATTTCTGCCTTCCAAGAGGTAATCACTCATGCCATCCAGATATCAAGAAAGGTAATTTTCATTACAACTGACAACACAGATTTTTTTTAGCACATATTTTATTTTTGGGTCACCTCCAATGACTACGCAGGAGAAAAGATGTTTCTTTGGCAATGTCCTATTAGGTGCAGTTTGTTGATGGTAGGGGCAGGAGCAGTTTTTGTATGCTAGAAATACCAGCAAGGGCCTTTTTAAATCTCTTTCCTCTTCTTAGTCTGCTAGAAATCATCAGTAAAATTATACTGAGTTACACAGAAAAATACCAGTCATGCAGTGAAAGAAAAGATTTTGTTAGTTTGTTTTGCATTTTATTTGAAAGGACTAGAAATAAAACTTGTACCAAAATGAATCCTCCTTAATTTTTGTTATTAGTA